>JBBPSC010000121.1:0-31039 GCA_038093395.1 Baorangia bicolor
CTTTCCAGGAAGTCATGAAGGCGTTTGACCGTAGAGAGGAAAGGAACACTCTCATGGTCACTCTGGGGTATGTTGCTAATTACATTATCAATGTAGGCAGAGCCCTCCAGAATAGCAGCTTCTATGACTCCGTCTCCTTTTGGTGCCTCCCTTCTCAGGGAGGGTACCTTGTAGTCAGGGTCGAAACTTTCGGGTTCGAACTCTTCATCAGTGAGAAGTTTGTTAGCAAAGTAACATCGCCATCTCAGGCGTTCACTGAAATCTTTCCACGCTAATTTGATTAGCTGCGGTTGAGTTCTTGTGGGAAGTAGATACTTATATCCCACACTTAATTCCCGAAGGAGTGGTAAGGTATCGTCGTTTACAGTGATATTATCACCAATATGTACAAAGTGTTTTAAGCTATTTTTGTACAGTAACGACAAGGGAGCGAGTGTCCGAGCAAGTATGATAAGAAATACGTCTAATGGAATTTCGTCAATCACCCAATCAGGCCAGCCGAATGGATGCTCGTACCGTATTACGCCGGTGGAGATACCTGTCCCCCATTCCGCAGCCAGTTGAGTCAGGGGCATCACTTGGCCTTGGCCGCGCCGCCTTTCTTCGACTTCTTCGACTTCTTCTTGGAGGAGGCCGAACCCGACGAGGAGGACTTCTCCTTCTGCTGGTGCTTCTTCTATAGAGGGGATAGCATCAGTTTGGGTTCGACGGTAAGGGTGGTAGTGGTGACTTACAGAGGTCGAGGCTTTGGGGGCCTTTCCCTTGGCGGGAGTGATTCCTTTCCACTCCTTCGCCTTTCCACCCTTCTTCTGCCCCTTCCCTTTTGGGGCAGATTGGGACGACCGGATCTTGGCCACCTCCTTAGCCACGAGGGCTTTAATGGATTTAGAGGATAACATATCCTCGTCAAGGTCAAGATCCGCCTTTTCCTTGATCTCTTTCTTGCGGGTCTGCTTTCGGGCCTCGGCGTTAACCTTGGACCTTTGCACCTGCACGACCCGCATCAGGATGGTTGGGAGATCTTGGATCAGGCTGTCGTAGTGGAACTTGTAGATTGGGGATTCAATCCCCATGATCTCAAGATCCACGTCGCCGTTGTCCTTACGGACCAAGTTCACAGGGATCATGTGATCCCTGCAAAGATCGGCGTATACCCCCTTGACCAGCCCGATGAAACGGGGGAGGTATGTGGCGTGCTGGATTAAGGCCAGCTGAGTGGCCACCTGTTTCTCTTTGAGCTCTCTAGCCCTGGTAAGCTGAGCTCTCTGATAGTCCAGGTGGGCCTTCTCGAACGCCCGGATGTCAGCCTGGTGCGACGCCTCGAATTTCTTCGAGATCTGCAGAGCAGGGGCTTTGACACCCTTTATGAAGGTAGGCAGCTGCTGCGCTGCCTCTTGCCCCTTAAGGCGCTCGCATTGGATAACCAGTTTCTGGTATTCCTCCGCGGCGTCGGAGAGGGCGAAGAAGTCCTTTCGGACAACCTCCATATACTCCAAGGGAAACAGCTCTAGGAGCTGTTTCGGGACGGTACACAGCATAGCTGCGTTACCCCTTGGAGTAAACCGCCCCCCCATGATCTCCGCGTGGAGACCCTGGTTTGGGTTAGGGGCGGCTAAGTCCACCTCCATCTCGGACGAGTCCTCAACGATGGGCGGGAGGGTCAGACCCGCAAAGGTGGTAGTCACTGCCTGAAGGGCAGGACTAACGGAGCGAAGTGGAACAGAGGATGCGCGGCGAGTGAAAGAGGACATAATGAGCAATGAAAAAACAGCAGGGGGGGTTGTGATGTATAGTATGTATAAGTGATGAGGATAGCTGAAAAAATCCTTTCCTAAGTAAAACAAAGGCGAGGGGATTTCGGCGGTGATGCCTATCTATATGAGTTCCCATCTAGGGCGCCCAAGATGATCTATCTATATGAGTTCCCATCTAGGGCGCCCAAGATGATCAGATGGTCAGATGGTCAGATGGTCAGACAATCAAATAGTCATTGGATCAGAGATGGTCAGATGGTCACATAGTCAAATGGTCAGATAGTCAGATAGTTGTTGGATCAAAGATAGTCAGATGATCAGTGGTCAGATGGTCAGACAATCAAATAGTTATTGGATCAGAGATGGTCAGATGGTCACATAGTCAAATGGTCAGATAGTCAGATAGTTGTTGGATCAAAGATGGTCAGATGATCAGTGGTCAGATGGTCAGATAGTCAGATAGTTGTTGGATCAAAGATGGTCAGATGGTCAGTGGTCAGATGGTCAGACAGTAAAATAGTCATTGAATCAGAGATGGTCAGATGGTCACATAGTCAAATGGTCAGACAGTCAGATAGTTGTTGGATCAAAGATAGTCAGATGATCAGTGGTCAGATGGTCAGATAGTCAGATAGTTGTTGGATCAAAGATGGTCAGATGGTCAGTGGTCAGATGGTCAGACAGTAAAATAGTCATTGAATCAGAGATGGTCAAATGATCACATAGTCAAATGGTCAAATAGTCAGATAGTTGTTGGATCAAAGATAGTCAGATGGTCAGTGGTCAGATGGTTAGACAGTCACATAGTTATTGGATCAGAGATGGTCAGATGGTCACATAGTCAAATGGTCAGACAGTCAGATAGTTGTTGGATCAAAAATAGTCAGATGATCAGTGGTCAGATGGTTAGACAGTCACATAGTTATTGGATCAGAGATGGTCAGATGGTCACATAGTCAGATGGTCAGACAGTCAGATAGTTGTTGGATCAAAGATAGTCAGATGGTCAGTGGTCAGATGGTTAGACAGTCACATAGTTATTGGATCAGAGATGGTCAGATGGTCAGATGGTTGTATAGTCAGATGGTCAGACAATCAAATAGTCATTGGATCAGAGATAGTCAGATGATCAAATGATCATATAATCAAACAGTCAGATAGTTATTAGATTAGAGTTAGTTGGTCAGGTGATTAGATATAATCAAATGATCAGATAGTTAGTTAGGTTAGTTAAATGGTCAAATAATTTCAAATGGTCAGGTTATCAGAGGTTCAGTCAATTATCAAACAATTAGGATGAGGATTGTTATGTGAAGCATATGCAAAGAGACTTGCTCAATGGGGTTACTACCCTAGGCAATACTCATAAGGAGACCAACGTCTAGGGAGCTACAAGGTTAGCAAGTGGGGGTGGGGACAAAGAGGCTAAGGTTGTAAACATTTAGTATAAGAACAAAGACAATTGAGACAATCTGATAAGCTCAATGGAGGGGCCTAGGATTTCTAGGGCTTGTGTGAGGACAGGGGACAAGGGATGGAGCAATAGTTCCCAAGGTGACTCAAGAATATACACTTATATTGCACAGATCAAGAATAGAGAACTACAAACAGTAAGAGTTAGGTTTATATAAGGGACAATAGTGTGCATTGATCAGGTTACCCAAAAGGAAAGGAACATGGAGGAATGTGATGAAAAGTGGGGGAAACTGGCTGTCATGAAAGAGACAACAAGGAGAAGGATAAGTCCATAATAGAAAGGTCAAGGTAACAAAGAGATTAACATAAAGTTAGAAGGGTCAATGAGAATGAGTAGAAGAGCAGAAGATATGGAAGCTGACCCACTGCACCAAGTATGAGTGATAAAATGAAAGGTGAAGAGGAGAATATGAGGAGAAAGGAAGAAAATTGTAACATCATCTCTGATCATGGTCCATAGTTCAGCTCCACCTTCACAAGAGAGCTTGCCCATCTCTTGAAGTATAATATTTACCTCTCCACCCCCAAATTAATGGGCAAACAGTGGTGCATAGTTCACCTCCACCTGCACAAGTGAGCTTGCCTGCCTCTTGAAGTATAATATTTACCTCTCCACCCCCAAATTAATGGGCAAACAGTGGTGCATAGTTCACCTCCACCTGCACAAGTGAGCTTGCCTGCCTCTTGAAGTATGATGTTCACCTCTCCATTGCCTATTGTTACGATTTTTCCCCTTCATCGTTCTACCTATCTTGTTACTTCTCGACTTGTCACTCGCACGTGGCGCGGTAGGTCAGCTTCCATCTCTTCTGCTTCTCTAATCCTTGCCGACCCCTCCAATATTATCATCACCTACCTGTTACCTTAGTTCCCTTACATGGACTTATCCTCTGTCACAGTTGCCTCTCTCATGATGATGAGTGTTCCATCCGTTTCCATCCATTTCCATCCATTTCCATTTTACTTTAGTCAGCCTGGTCTGTGTGCGCATTCCTCATTATTTAAGACCCATGCTGTATCGCTTGTAAGGCTCCATTCTTGATCTACGCTATACAAGCATACTTTCTTGAATTACCTGGAAGTCAAGCTTTCTCTCCTAAGTCCTTGTCCTTGTCTCTCAGCGTGACTCATTGTCAACGCTCCTCTCCTCGTCCAAGACCTAGTAATCCTAGGCATCTTCGTATAAAGTCCCAGTGCCCCTGGGCATCTTTGTTAGTCTCTTCGAGACTCCCTCGTCCTAGTATCTCATTATCCTTGCAGCTCCTCAGACGTCAGTCTCTTTGTGAGCATCACCTGTGGAGTATACCTGTTGAATGAGACCCCCTTGGTACACTTCGTGTAACAGTCCAAAGGTTGCACTAGAATCACATAGACTTAGAAAGAGGTAAAGGGAAGAGGAGAGACTACTCTGGACTTCTGGAGAAAAGACCAAGAGAACTAGATTGGAGTTCTTTGGCTGCCAGCTTCAAGCTTATATACTATATATGGGTTTGTACTTGTGTACATCTAATCTACCGATATAGGAGAACGTATGTATAATGCATGGTATGGCAGCATAGCCATAGAATGGAATAGAAGCATGAGCATGAGGACCATATGAGGGTGTGGCAGAATGGAAGTAGAAGCATGGCATGCGTACAACACATGTAGAATGGAAAAGAAGCTTGCACTGTGATGAGTGAAAAGGTGAAACAGTGCTAGGCATAAGTGGATCGTAGATCTGTTAGAAAGAGTGTTTGTTGCCCAAAAAGTTCTAAGTCCAAAAGATAAGATAAGTGTTCATGATAGTTAGATGATTAGATCTGATAAGATCATGTGACACAATAAGATAAGATCAAAAGATAAGATAAAGAGGAAAAATGTTAGACCTGTAACACCAGGTGAATATTGATGGTTTTTGGTAGATGTAGTTTAACCACATTAGAAAGAACCTCAGTAATTTCATAGGATCCAATTTATTTTTGAGTAAGTTTTTTAGCAGTATAAGGAAGCTTGAGGTTATCTGTAGAGAGCCAGACTTTTTCTCCTGCCTTATACTCTGGGACATCTGACCTATTTCTGTCAGCCTGTAACATTATCCTTTCTCTAGTCTTTTCTAAGGCATCTTCTACCTCCTTATGGGCCTTGGCACAGTCCTTTCCAAATTCTCCTGCAAATAACTTGGTGTTTCCTTCAAAGCCTAGTTATAAGAAGTAGTTTTGGATAACAACGAATGGTATTGTGCTGGTAGCTGAGGAAAGGGAATTATTGTGATGGAACTATGCCATCTTTAGCCATTTGGCCCATTGGTGTGACAATTTTTCCTCTTTTTCATTGTATTCACCTTGTTGTCTCTCAACTTGTCACTCACATGTGGTGCAATTGATTGGCTTCTATCTCTTCTGCCTTTCTAATCATTGCTAACTTCTCCAATATCTCTTTATCTCATCTTTTGCCTTGACTCCTCTTCTTATGGACTTATCTTTCTCTACAGTCACCTCTCTCACAACGACTCATGTTTTCCATCTTCCATTAAGTTCTATTACCTTCCATAACTTGGTCCATACATAAAGTTCCTTTCAATATAAACCTTAGCCATACTTTTATTCTCCATTCTTGATCTACACAATACAAGCATAATTCTTGAGTCATCTTGGAAGTCAAGCTTCCAATCCTTGTCCTTCATCTCTAAGCATGAATAACCTTCGATGCTTCCATCCTCTGTCCAAGACCTTGAAACCCAAGGCATCCTCATTGAGCTTACAGCTCTCCTTGTCTTAGTACTAGACTTAGAAACCCTAGGCACCCACATCAGGCTTGTTAAAGCCTCCCTTATCCTAACCTCTCATTATTCTTGCAGCTTCTCAAACATCAGTCTCTTCATGAGCACTGCCTATCAAGTATCCCTGTTGAATGAGACTGTCTTTGTGTACTTTACATAACAATTGGTCCTGCTTCTTCACAATGAACATACAAAGATACTGTTCAAGTTCTTAGTTAACTTGTTCAGTTTGGCCATCTGTTTGATGATGGTAAGCAGTGGAGATCTTTTGAGAGATTCCTAGGAGCTTGCAAAGCTCTGTGGTAAAGTCTGAAATGCATTGTGGCCCTCTATCCAATACTATTGTAGAAGATAGTGCATAAATGCACCAAATATTGTCTCTAAATAATGTAGCTAAGTCTTTAGACATGGGATAAAGACTACTTTTTTGAAGAAGTAGTCTACTACTGTTACGGGTCTACATTTTTCACCCTTCACATGTTCACTTTTCTGATCTTATCTTATCTTATCGTGTCATGTGATCCCTCAGGATCTAATCATCTATCTTATCATGAACGCTCTACTTACATTTTCATGGACTTAGCCGTTTCGTGCAATTGCTGCTTAGTCAGCATGGACACTCAACTCTTCACATGGATCTAAAGATCCTCTTACACTGTCATGGAGTTCACATCTTCACTTCATCTCCGTGCTGACTATTATTACATCATGCTTCTCTTCCATTTGATCTAACATGCACATCACACGTTTTATGCTTCTCTTCTTCTCCATTCTGCCACACAACGTGTTGGCCTCATGACATGCTTCTATGCTTCCATTCCGTTCCCATACATGCAGACAAAGCATTGCAATCGTAGATACAGTGTATACATGGACAAATACCTGTTGTAGTATATAAACCTCGAATGCAATGCCAGAGAACTCCAGTCTAGTTCTTCTGGTCTTTTCCCCTCAAAGGGTCCCAGTTGTAGTACTCTTCCACTTCACCTCTTTACTCTTAACGTCTTAGCCTTTCTAGTGCAACCTTTGAGCTTCAAGCTTTGAGGATTGTTTCAACTACTACACAAATAGGATCAAAACAATGTGATATGGGGAGTCCCATGATAAAATTGACTAATAAATCTTCCCATGGATGTTTAGCTGTGGGAAGTGGCATAAGTTTACTGGCAGGTGCCTTTTATTTACCCTTTGTAAGGGCACACACTGCACAGTAATAGTCCAAAGTGTTATTTGTATGTATTTGTACAAGTGCTTTAGTTATGTCCATAACAATGATCCCCTTTCACCTAGCACAGTTTTATATCTTTCACTCATCACTATGCAGGCTTCTCTTCATTTCCATTCTACATGCATTGTACATATGTCTATGCTTCCATTCTGCCACATCCTCATGTGTGCATCATGCCTTGCTTCTCTTCCATTTTATGACTATGCAAACCCATGCTGCCACACCATATGTTTTTCTCATGTTTTATATATCTTTTATCTATGCCAAACATGTATGTACATACATCCCATGTAGTATATAAGACTGCAATAGACCACCAAAGAACTTTAGTCTAGTTCTCTTGGTGTTTTCTCATTAAAGCCAGAGTAGACTCCATCAGTGTTGCAACCCATACCAATTAAGGCATAGGAAAGACAATTGTGCACTGGATCAGAGCTACCTTGCAGTGCACACTAGCACTGGCAGAACAGTGAAGTCAAGGAATCACTAGCTTAATCCTACTTCCTGAGTGCTATGGCCAGTGAAGGCTAATAATGCACCAATGGGTAGCATAAGACAAGTGGAAATGACTGAGGTCTTTAGCTATTTACACCTGCTTTATATATTGTTACAAGTGTGCACACAGACCAAGCTGTGCTACAAATAAAAAGTACATATATAGTAACCAGAGATAAGGGTGTGACCAAGCAAATACAAAAGCTATGTCAAATAGTATAAATATTAACCATGTGTAAAGAAGCGTGTTCTGGATAGGGGCAGAGTCTAGACTCTGTCATCTAATCCTTCCCATGGTTATGTGCTTTGGATCATATGACAGTTGAAGGTTTTGTAATCATGTGCTGAGGCCATGTGACTATCAAAAGGTTTGAAATTTGAAGTCCAAAGTTATAAATGAGTGTAGAAGTATAGAATCTTTAGTGGTGTCCATAACAATTAGTCCATTTCCTTCTACTCTCAAGTCTAATTGTTTTAGTGCAACCTTTGGGGCATTTGCTTTATTGGTTGCTTCACTGTCCAGTACAAACTCCTGTAAGTGTTATAAACACCACTAAAGACCTCGAACATATTACATTTATAATCACTCTCTATAGGTTGCAAGATAACTTTTATATTGCCCTGGACACACCCTTATCTCCAACTTCCATATATAGATACCTTATCTTGTAGCATAGCATGGTCTGTGCACAAACTTGTACAATATATAAAGCAGGTGTGAACAGCTGAATATGAGCCTTTAGCTGTATCTTTGTAATGTAATCTGTGATATAGTACAGAATGACCTTTGCCAAACTCCTGGATCCTATGAATTGAATGTCCATATTTCAATGGAGGGACTCAGGTATTGTCTCATTGTAATGGTTGACCATTCCATCCAGATATTGCAAGTGCAAACCATCCATTTCTATTATGGGTCTAACATTTTCACCTTTCAATTTTCTTTCTTATCTTATCTTATCACGTCATGTGATCTTATCAAAGATCTAATCGTCTAACTATTGTGAATGCTTTATCTAATCTTTCAGACTTAGAAGTTTTCATACAATGGATGCTCTTTTCTAATGGATCTATGATCCATTTACATCTAGCACTGTTTCACCCTTTCACTCATCACAGTGCAGGCTTCTCTTCCGTTCTACATGCGTTGTACACATGCCATGTCTTCCCTTCCATTCTGCCACATCCTCATGTGTGCATCATGTTTGTTTTCTATTCCATTCTATGGCTATGTTGCCACACCATGCTCTATGTGCATGTCATCCCTATATCTCTGATTAGACATACACTAGTACAAACATCCATGTAGTATATATACCTGAATGTAATGGCCAGAGAACTCAGTCTAGTTCTCTTGATCTTTTCCCCTTAAGATCCAGAATGGACAATATCATGGGTTGTGACTTTAGTTGGTCTATATTACTCATTGTGTCCTCAACGATGACTCAACTCCTACATTCTTTTATTCCACTCAGTTCGACAGAGGTGACTTAGAGACACAATAACCTTAGCCAGTCTACATTGTTCTTTTGGATTGTTTCAGTTTTACTGTCAATATAACTTCTTTGTATAAAATATTTCTCATCCAGGCTGGAACAACAAACTCTTGGTTCAGGGAGCTCTTCTAATATTTGAAACATGTTGCTGAGTGTTTATGAACTTGACAAGCAATTGCTAGGAAGTGAACATCTTTCTTTTATTCAAGGAGGACCCGATCATTGTTGTTGCCTTCCAGAGTAGATCTATGGACCAAGCATGGGTGGTGTACCAACAAAGAAATGTCAAAATCTGGAAGAGGGTCCTTTGGAATAGAGGTCAAGATAGTGTTATTCAAAAGCATGAGCAATTGATTGCTAAAATTGACATTACCATTTAATACCTGCCTCTCAATCTCATCTGAATTCAGGCCCCCTTCACCCAAAACAACCAGTGAACATATAAAGTACCATGTTCCTATGACTTGACACACTTGTTACATGAAGTGTACAAAGATAGTCTCATTCAACATGGATATACAACAGGCAATGCTCACAAAAAGTCCAACATCTGAAGTGCTATGAGGATAACAAGAGGAATGAAAATGAAGGAGGCTTTAGATGAGCCTATCAAGGATGCCTAGAGTTTCTAGGTCTTGTACTAAGATGAGGAGAGTTGTACTAGCTCAACAAGGGTGCCTTAAGTTTCAAGGTCTTGGATGAGGGACGAGGGTTGGAAGCTAGACTTCTGAGGTGACTCAAGAATAATGCTTGTATTGCATAGATCAAGAATGGGGAATACAAGACATATGATAAAGGTTTATATAGAAAAGGAACAATGTGCATGGACCAAGCTGTAGAAAGTAATAGAACTAGATGGAATGTGGGGAACAAAAGTTGTTGTGAGAGAGATGACTGCAGAGAAAGATAAGTCCATAAGGAGAAAGATCAAGGCAAAAGCTGAGATAAAGATATATTGGAGGAGTTAGTGATGATTAAAAAAGCAGAAGATAAAGAAGCTGATTGTCTATGCCACATATGAGTAACAAGTTGACAAATAACAAGATGAATATAATGGAAAAGAGGGAAAATTATAACATTACCCCTTTTGTACAATTGAGCTCCTGGCTCAATGACTATTTCCACCCATCTTTGTTCATGAAACACTAGGAATAGTGGGTCTCCCATAGATGGCATGCTGTTGTGAAGGGGAGAGGTGGTCAAAAAGACAGTCATGAGCCACATGTCTTGCCTAAGAACAGATTGCACAATTGCAATGGAGGCAGTATTGGTCTGCATAACCCTAGTTGAGACAGTAACTGCATTGAATGGTGAGGCAATCACAGATGAGATGACCTGGAGAGATCTGATGGCAGTGGGTGAAACAACCCAAAAGACAACATAGACTGGCTAAGGTTGTCATGTCCTCAAGTCGCCTCCATCGAACTCAAAGTGGAAAGAAATATAGGTGGTGAGCCGTCGTATATGGACGCAACGAGTAGTGTAGACCAACTAAGGTCGCAACCCGTGATGTTGTCCCTCCTGGATATTCTGGGGAAAAGACCAAGAGAACTAGACTGGAGTTCTCTGGCTGTTGCATTGGGGTTTATATACTAGTACAAGGTTTGTCTGTGTTTACGACTAATCTATGATATAGGAGTGCATGTGCATAACGCATGGTGTGGCAGCATAGCCATAGAATGGAGTGGAAGTAAGACATGAGAACCACATGAGGATGTGGCAGAATGGAAGATGAGAAGCATGGCATGCATACAACACATGTAGAATGGAAGACTAGCCTGCACAGTGATGAGATGAAAGGTGAAACCATGCTAGGCGTAAGTGGATCATAGATCTGTTAGAAAGAGTGTCCATTGCATGAAAAGTTCTAAGTCTAAAAGATAAGATAAGTGTTCATAATAATTAGGCGATTAGATCTGATAAGATCATGTGACATGATAAGATAAGATCAAAAGATAAGATAACAAGGAAAAATGTTAGACCTGTAACAGTGGGAGCACAAATGTGTAGGGCAGTCCTATTGGAGGTGATCTCAATTGTGACAATGGAAGCACTTAGTGGAAGAGGTCACACAAACTTGAGGAAGTTTGGGAGATGGTGGAATGACTTGAGTTGGGGATGAGAGGGTGCATTGACTATGTGGAGGATTATAGACCTGAGATTCCTGATGGGGAATGGGAATGATGTCTTCTTTGTCATCTTTGACAACAGCAGGAGTGGGGGTTTGGGAGAAGAGGAGAGACAGGAGAGGAAGAAGGAGCATCATTTGGAGAGGAGGTTCTGTTGGGAAGAAGTCCATCTAAGCATTCCAAATAACTATCTTGTTGTTCTTGGGTAAAAGAAAGGAAAATGTGGTGAAAGGTGGGATAAATAATGGTGGGAGGGATTGAAGTAATAAAAGTTGAAAACCTGTGGTTGTATAGTATGCTAAGAATATGAAATGGGGTTTCTGCTAAAGAACAACCTAACGCAAGATCTAGGTTCTGGGAGAGATTAAAAAAACATTATATATAAGCAATCCCATGGAAAGCCTGAATAAGGGAATGAGAAATGAAGTCATCTTCAAAAAGAGGGTCTTCTTCAATGATATGGAGAAGAGTGGGAGTGTCAAGGACTGCAGTGAAGAGCATGTATCATCCAGGTTTGGGCAGAAAAGAGGGCTGAACAAAACAAAAACATAAAGAAGAAGATGAACTAGATAATGGAGAGGGTAATGAGAATGTGGTAGCCAATGAGAGAAAGGACATATTAAGCAATGAGAATATCAAAGAACATATAACAGGATCTTCAAAATCAAAGAGGGTAGTAGGAATGGATGTGGAGGACTTCCACTATGAATAGTATAAAAAATATGAACACAATTATGAGGTATGGGAGTGCTAGAAGGAAAGGGTCTGGAGGGGAGGTAGTGTCAGAATCAAGCATGTAGGAAGGAAAATGAGGTTTTAAAGTTAATATCATTTCTTATAGGAGGTAAAGATGGCTATGGAGTGGTGGAGATTGGAGGCTGGATTTCCAGGTATTTTCAGAAAAGGGGTAGTCTTTCCATGTGGTTAGGAATAGGTGGCAATTAGCCAGGCCCTTATGGAAAATAATGGCCTTGACTTCATATTTTTCTTTATTATCTATGATGTCAGAAGGAGAAGAAGTAAAGGCTGGGCCATGTGTCTCAGTGAAGTAATAAGGGAAGAGAAGCGAAGCATGGAATATATTATAGATTTTCCATGTGGATGGTAGGTGAAGTCAATAAGTGAGGGGAGATAGTACCTGGGTGGTCTTGAAGGATCCATGTCATTTGGGGGTGAGTTTCCTAAAGGGGTAGTGGAGGTGGAGATTGCCTTGTAAGCAGATTCATGAGCAGCTAAGGCTTCTTTGCAGGCATCATCAAGAGAGGAGAGACAACTTTCTAGGGCAGGAAGAAAGGTTTTTTTGAGAAGAGGATAGAAATGGGATTCATAGCCATAAAGGAGGAAGAATGGGAATTTCTTAGTGGAGCTATGGGGGGAGATGGAGTTGTGGTAGAATTTGGCAGCAGTGAGAGTAGAGGCCTAGGAAGAGGGATTGTTGGCACAAAGATCTAGAGATAGGTCTTGAGTTCTTGATTGGTTTGCTTCATTTGCCCATCAATTTGGGGGTGATAGGTGTTACGCGAAGTGTACCAAGGGGGTCTCGTTCAACAGGGATACTCCACAGGCGATGCTCACAAAGAGACTGACGTCTGAGGAGCTGTGAGGATAACGAGATACTAGGACAAGGGAGTCTCGAAGAGACTAACAAAGATGCCCAGGGGCACTAGGACTTTATATGAAGATGCCTAGAGTTACTAGGTCTTGGACGAGGAGAGGAGTGTTGACAATGAGTCACACTGAGAGACAAGGACAAGGACTTAGGAGAGGAAGCTTGACTTCCAGGTGATTCAAGAAAGTATGCTTGTATAGTGTAGATCAAGAATGGAGCCTTACAAGCGATACAGCATGGGTCTTAAATAATGAGGAATGCGCGCACAGACCAGGCTGACTAAAGTAAAATGGAAATGGATGGAAATGGATGGAAATGGATGGAACACTTGTTGTCATGAGAGAGGCGACTGTGGAGGAGGATAAGTCCATGTAAGGGAACTAAGGTAACAGGTAGGTGATGATAATATTGGAGGGGTCGGCAAGGATTAGAGAAGCAGAAGAGATGGAAGCCGACCTACCGTGCCACATGCAAGTGACAAGTCGAGAAGTAACAAGATAGGTAGAACAATAAAGGGGAAAAATCGTAATATTACCCCCTTCGTACCTTTGAGCTCCTGGCTCAATAGTAAAATGCCCTCGCCTACATAGCTCAGATGCTGGGGATAGAGGGCCCTCCATGGATGGCATGGGCCTGAGAGGGGGAGAGACAGTCAAAAGGACTGTCATCTGCCACGTGTCCTGCCTGAGAATAGATTGAACAGTTATGATGGGGACAGTGTCAGTCAGAGTGGCCCCAGTTAAGACAACTGCCACATTGGATGGTGAGACAATCTTGAGCGAGATGTCCAGGGCAGACCTGGCAGCAGTGGGGACACAAATATGTAGGGCAATCCTTTTGAAAATGTTCCTGGTTGAAACAATGGAAGCATACGGTGAGGGAGTTGGCGCGGGCTCTAGGGAGTCGAGAGGATGGGGGCATGACTCGAGTAGGGGAGGATAGAGTGCACTGTCCATGGGGGGGTCTGAAGATCTGAGGTTCCAACCGAGGGATGGGGATGGTGTTGTCATCACTGTCAATGGAGGCAGGGGATGGTTCAGGAGGGGGAGAGGAGAGGCAAGCGGCAAGGGCAGAGGTAGGAGCAGCGGGTGAGGAGAGGGTTCTGTTGAAAGGAAGTATGTCTGAGTGTTCCAAGTAATCATCATGTTGTTCTTGAGTAAGAGAAAGGAAAATGCAATGAAAAGTGGGGTAAATTGTGGCAGGAGGAATGGAGGTGATGAAGGTGGAAAAGCCATGGTCATAGAGCACGCTAAGAATATGGAATGGAATCTCAGTCAAAGATGTGCATAAGGTGAGGTCTGAGTTCTGAGAGAGGTTCAAAAGACATTGTGTATGGGCAATACCATGAAAGGTGCGAATGAGAGATTGGGATATGTAGTCCTCTTCAAAGAGGGGGTCTTCTTCAATGGCGTGGAGAAGAGTGGAAGTGTCTAAAACAGCAGCGAAGAGCATGTTTCGCCCAGATTCGGGCAGAAGACAAGGTAATACTGAATGTGAATGTAAGGAAGAATACGAACCAAATGAGGGAGAGGGCTGAGGAGATGTGGTATCCAAGGAGGGAGACTGCATGTTGGGCTAGGATGAGGTCGAAGAACATGAACAATGTTCTCAGGTAAGGGTGCGAACAAGGTGAACAATGTTCTCAGGTAAGGGTGCGAACAAGGTGAACAAGGAAGATGACGAAAAAGACAGCAGCAATAATGAGAAGAGTGGGACTGGAATAAGCGGAGCGGGCACAATGGATGGAAAGACCAACAACTAAGAAGAAGAAAATGATGAGGAAAGGTAGGATTTCTAATGTGGGATTGGTGGAGGAGTCAATTGGGTAGATGCGAGGAGGGCTGAGGTAGAACATTTTCTTTTTATAGTCGGTGTCGCTTCTTATAAGCAGTGAGGAGGGCAGCAGAATGGCAGAGATTGGAGGCTGGCTCCCAAGTATTTTCAGATGAGGGGTATCCTTTCCATGCGGTCGGGAACAAGCAGTGGTTGGCAGGGCCTTTGTGGGAAATGATGGCCTCTACTTCATATTTTTCTTTGTTATCTATAACGTCAGGAGGGGGGGAAGTGAAGGCAGGACCATGCGTTTCGGTGGAGCGATAAGGGGAGAGTAACAAAGCATGAAAAACATCATGGATTTTCCATGTGGGAGGGAGGCGGAGTTGGTAGGTGAGGGGCAATAGTACCTGTGTGATTTCAAAGGGACCATGTCACTTGGGTGCGAGTTTCCTGGATGGATAATGAAGGCGGAGATGAGAGGCTTCTAACCACACCTTGTTACCCACTTTCTATGGGGAGAAGCAACGGACTGATCTCGAAGTCATTGCTTTGTGAGCTAAGTCATGTGCTGCAAGGGCTTCCTTACAAGCTTCATTGAGGGAGGAGAGGCAATTTTCTAGAGCAGGGAGGAAGGTTTTTCCTAGAGGGGGATAGGAACGAGGTTCATAGCCATAGAGAAGGGAAAATGGGGATTTCTTGGTGGAGCTGTGGGGGGTGGAGTTGTGGTGGAATTCAGCAGCTGTAAGGGAGGAGGCCCAGGAGGAGGGGTTATTGGCACAGAAGATTTGGAGATAGACTTCTAGTTCCTGGTTGGTTTGCTCGGTTTGTCCATCTATCTGGGGGTGATAGGTGGTAGAGAGGTGAACATTGTATTTCAGGAGGTGGGCTAGTTCTCTTGCAAAGGTGGAGGCGAACTGTGGGCCCTGGTCAGAGATGAGGGTTTCATGGAGGCCGAATCTTTTGAACACATGGTCGAAAAAGATTTGCGCAACTCCTGCAACATCAATGGTTTTTGAGCAAGGAGTGAGAATTACCCCCTTTGTAAGGCCATGGTCTACTATGACCAGAATAGAGTCGTGAGCGTTGGAGAGGGGAAGGTCGGTGATGAGGTCAATAGAGAGTTGTTTAAAGGGAAAGGAGTGGGAGGAGGGGATTGGAGAGAGAGGAAGAACAGTTGGATGGGTGTTCACCTTGTTTTGCTGGCAAACCACACAGCTGTTGAGGAAATGTTTCACAAAGGAGGAAAGACCTGGCCACCAGAAGTCGCATTCAAGGATGGACTTAGTGCGAAAAATACCCATATGACCTGAAAGCGGCAAGGAGTGGATGGAGTGAAGGAGGGCGGAGCGAGCTGTGGGAGGAACATACATACGACCTTTGAAATAAAGGTGACCATTGTCAAAGGTCCAATCATTCATGGAGGTGCGAGTGAAGAGGGGGGAACCTTCATCCAGGGCAGCGAGAGCCTTAAGTACAAAGGGGTCGGAAGAGGTAGAGGATTTGATGTGGCATGCAAGGGTGAGGTCAAGGGCATTAATAACAACAGGGTCAGGAAGGATGGCGCAGTCAGTGTTGTCCGAGGAGGTATCCACATCCTCTTTGCAAGAAAGGGCATCTGCAGGGCCCATCTGCGACCCTGGGGTAATAGCCCAAACAATGTCAAAGTCTTGGAGAAAGAGGGCCCATCGGGCTTGGCAACAGGAGAGTTTGTGAGGATCACGGATATAGGAGAGGTTTTTATGGTCAGTGATGATTGTGACCGGATTGGGGGTGCCTTGGAGGTAATGTTTCCATTCATCGAGGGCGTAGATGACAGCAAGGAGTTCTCTGTTGTAGATGTCATAGTTTTGTTCCGCCGAGGAGAAGGTTTTAGAGAAGTAAGCTGTGGGCTTCTTGTCACCATTGGGATTGAGCTGCATGAGGACCACACCCACAGCAAGGAGGGAGGCATCCGTCATGACCCAGAAGGGTTTGGAGACGTCTGGGATGGCGAGGACTGGGCAGTGTAAAAGATATTGCGAAGGGAATCAAAGGCCTTCTGCTGGAGGAGAGTCCAAGCCCATTTCTCATCTTTTCAGGTGAGGAAGGTTAGGGGAGAGACGATGTTGGAGTAATTTGGGATGAACTTTCAGTAGAAGTTGGCAAACCCGAGGAAGGATTGTACTTCTTTGACTGAGGTTGGGGGTTTCCAGTTGTTGATGGCTGAAAGTTTCTTTGGGTCCATGTGGATGAGCCCTTGTCTGATGATAAGGCCTAGGTATTCCATGGTGGGGGCATCAAAGGCACATTTGAAGATCTTTAGGGAGAGTTTGAGCTCCCGAAGGTGTTGGAGAACGCGACGAGTGCATTCATGGTGGAGGGAAAGAGAACCCGTGGTGGCAATGCTGATGTCATCCATGTAAATTTTGAGCCAACGCTCAGCGATCATGTCTGCAAAGTTGTGGTTCATGAAGGCTTGGAAGGTGCTGGGGGCATTGCAAAAGCCAAAGAACATGACTGTGGGTTCAAAAAGACCAAGGGGGGTGATAAAGGCAGCTTTCCACTGGTCTTCTTCCTTGATGCAAATGTTGTTGTACCCCTATCGGATATCAAACTTGGTGAAGTATGTGGCGTCCTTCATGTCATCGATGAGCTCAGGTATGAGTGGCAAGGGGTAGGTGTTCCGGACTGTGTGGGAGTTGAGATATCGATAATCTTGACAAGGTCGAAGTGATCCGTTGCTCTTAGGAACAAAGAAGAAGGGAGAAACCTGGGGGGACTTGGAAGGAACAATGCAACCGGTTTTCAGGTGCTCTTCGACGAAGGCTTTGCAAGCTTCCTTTTTAGCTGGGTTAAGCTTGGCCACCTTGGGAGCAAAGGTGTCTCTAAGTTCAATGGTGTGGTCGAAGGATCAGTGTGGAGGAAGTTGGGAGTGCATGGCTTTTGAGAACACATCGGCATAGTCCTTACAGAAGTCCGGGATGGATACTTCCTTAGGTTTTTCAGCGATGTTAAGTTGGGTAGATATGGTGACCTTGTTGATGTGTTCCTCATCAGCTCCATTCAAGGGAGGATACTCACGAAGAGACCTCTCAACCTCTTGGGGATACCTTTGAGCAAACAGGATGGCAATTTCGTGGTCAGGGTCAGGATCGAACCAGTTGGGGTAGAGGGGTTCTTCAGGAGTGGTGGGGCCGATGTTGAGGGTGAAGTGCTTCCAGTCAATCTGAGGGTTCCATTTCTGGAGCCAGGGCATTCCGAGTATAACCTGGGGATGACTTAGGTGAGTGACCATAAGTTTTTCAGTGTTGGAGAAGGAGTTGGAGTAGATAGGGACAAGGGCATTGTTCTTGATGGTCCCCTTTTGATTGGGGGTTCCATCAACATTGTAGGCGACGATGGGGCTGGGGAGGGGCGAGGTTTGGAAGTTTCCTGGGGATAAAAGTCAAGGATTGATGAAGTTTCCAGTTGCACCAGAGTCGATGAGGGTGGTGGTTTCAACAGTTTGGTTCTTTCCTTGTAGCGAGATAGGAAGACATAAGGTTCTGTCATTCTTTGGTGCTACAAGTACATGGCTCATTGTAAGGGAAGGAGATGTTGAGGCAGCTTCCCTTCTTAAAAATCCTGTGCTTTCTGGATGCGTGCCAAGGATACCGAAGTGATTTCTTCGAATGGTTCTTCATAGCAAGTCTTGAGAACCTCTAGGATTTCTCCTTCATCTTTGCCTGAGGTTTTGAGTGAGTTTACATATTCATCAAGGTGGGAGTGGGGTGGGGCAGGGGTCTCTTCCTTGGGAGGGGAAGTTTCCATGGTGCGAATGTTCTGGGGGCGTCGAGGGGACTTCGAGAAGGAGGAGAACTGGGTGCAGTTCGGGGCGCTGTGGCCAGGTTTGCAACAACGGAAGCAAAGTTTGTCTCTGATGCATTGGGCTCGATTAGCAGGAGTAAGTTTGGTGATGGTGACTGCATCAACATCCATGGCATTGGGGTCTTTCGCAGGGCGAGGAGAGGACGAGGGTTGAAGGTGGCCCTTCCTAAGGGTGAGGATGCACATCTTCTGCATGTGGAAGGTCTTGGCTTGCTCAATCCACTTGGAGAGCATAGTAGGGGGGGCAGACATGGAGAGGATCATGCTGACAAGGCATTGGTCTAGTCCGATGGAAAATTGGTCTGTGAGGGTGACCTCATCAGTGATTCCTGCTTTACAGGCAAGGTTCTGGGAGTTGGTGATGTACTGTTGGAAATCATCGTCAGTGGTTCCGTCAGGGAGGTGAGTGGACTTCTGGGTGAGCTTAGTGAGGTTTAGGCAAGCTGTGGACTTGGTGTCGAATGGGTAGAAGGTGGTCTCGAAGTTGGAGGCAAAGTAGTCGAAGGTTTTCTCATTGTTAGGAGTGGCCGAGTTGGCCATCTTGTCATATCACATTTCAGTGAAGGAGGTGCCTCTTCCTGCACTCATCTTGTTGAGGGTGGTCATGATCTTGTCTCCGTCAGTGGTGTACAGGGAGGCGTTGAGGGCGAAGTAAGCCCTCATGGCCTTGATCCATCAGGGGGCATTGTCGGACTGGCCTGAAAAGTCAGCTGGGAGGGCCGCCTTGAGTTCTGGGGTTCTGGTGGTCATGGTTGGTGATGTGGGACGAGGTGGAGATACTGGGGGTGTGGGGGCTCTGGGTGTTAGTGGTGTCGACGACCTGGCTGGTCCGAGGACTCAACATTGTCTGAAGCTGGGTGGGGCAGGGATTTCTGATGTGGCAAGGTTTTCTACGTCTGGGACTTCAATGTCATTGTCATTGTCAGAGCTGCAGAATAGTCTGAAGTGACTTGTGGTGACTGTGGTAAAAGGTCCTTCACCTAAGGAGGTGGGACCATGGAGATTCTTGATCTTTTGTTACACAAAGCGTACCAAGGGGGTCTCGTTCAACAGGGATACTCCACAGGTGATGCTCACGAAGAGACCAACATCTGAGGAGCTGTGAGGATAACGAGATACTAGGACGAGGGAGTCTCAAAGAGACTAACAAAGATGCCCAGGGGCACTGGGACTTTATACGAAGATGCCTAGGATTACTAGGTCTTGGACAAGGAGAGGAGCATCGACAATGAGTCACACTGAGAGACAAGGACAAGGACTTAGGAGAGGAAGCTTGACTTCCAGGTAATTCAAGAAAGTATGCTTGTATAGTGTAGATCAAGAATGGAGCCTTACAAGTGATACAGCATGGGTCTTAAATAATGAGGAATGCGCACACAGACCAGGCTGACTAAAGTAAAATGGAAATGGATGGAAATGGATGGAAATGGATGGAACACTTGTTGTCATGAGAGAGGCGACTGTGGAGGAGGATAAGTCCATGTAAGGGAACTAAGGTAACAGGTAGGTGATGATAATATTGGAGGGGTCGGCAAGGATTAGAGAAGCAGAAGAGATGGAAGCCGACCTACCGCGCCACATGCAAGTGACAAGTCGAGAAGTAACAAGATAGGTAGAACAATAAAGAGGAAAAATCGTAACATGGGCCTTGTGTCTTTTGGATTGTTTCACCTGGTGATTAATGTTTCTTGAGTAAAGCCCTATCAAGAATCCTTACCTGGTCAACCATCCAGATGACCAGACGCAATCCAAGTAGATAAAGAAGGATGTGAGATTTACAAGGTGGATTACATTGTTACATCTCAAATGAAATGTAAAAAACTAGAATATCTATCTCATTCACTGGAAAAGCTGGGACAAAACAGATTGAACATGGGAATCAGCTGATAACTTATCCAAACATGCTAAAGATGTCATCACTGATTTTCATCTTGCCCACCCTTCTGCTCCAAGAAAACTTCACAGCATCTCAGTCAACAATTTTCTCTCTTTATTTTCTAAATATAGTGAAGACGTAAATATGAAATATATGACTACTCATTTGGAATATAAGTCATAAAGAAGGGGTAGTGTTATGGACACAAGTAAAGCACTTGTACAAATACATACAAACAATACTTTGGACTTTACTGTATTAAACACCTACTTCAGCTTTAGACTTCAACTTTCAGACTTCATCTGTTGTGTGACCCAAAGCATGTGACCATGGAAAAGATCAGGTGATAGAAGTCTAGACTCTGCCCCTATCCTGAACATGCTTCTTTAACACACAATAATATTTATAGGCCACAAGATGATTTCTGCTTTGCCTTGGTCACACCTTTATTACCAGTTATCATATATAGATGTCTCATCTTATGAGTCAATATAGCAGTTTTGATATATTAATGGAATGCTAGTTAGCATAAAAATATGTTAATATTATTGACATTGATTCTAAATAGTGTTGGTGTTACATAAAGCATACCAAAGGAGTCTTGTTCAACTGTTACGTTTTTCCCTCTTTATCGCTCTATTTACCTAGTTACGTCTCGACTCGTTACTCGCACGTGGCGCAGTAGGTCGGCTTCCATCACTTCTGCTTCACTAATCCTCGCCGACCCCTCCGATATTATCATCACCTACTTGCTCCCTTAGTTCCCTTACATGGACTTATCTCCCTCCGCAGTCACCTCTCTCATGACGACGAGTATTCCATCCGCTTCCATCCGTTTCTATTACCTTAGTCAGCCTGGTCTGTGCGCGCGTTTCCCTTTATTTAAACCTATACTGCATCGTTTGTATTCCCCATTCTTGATCTACGCTTAACAAGCATACCTTCTTGAATCCCCTGGAAGTTCAGCTTCCACTCCTAAGTCCTTGTCCTCGTCTCTAAGCGTGACTCTTCGTCGACGCTTCCCTCCTTGTCCAAGACCTAGTAACCCTAGGCATCCTAGTCTAAAAACCCAACGCCCCTGGGCGTCCCTGTTAGTCTCCTTGAGACTCCCTCGTCTTAGTAACTCGTTATCCTCGCAGCTCCCCAGATGTCGGTCTCTTCGTGAGCATCGCCTGTGGAGTATCCCTGTTGAACGAGTTCCCCTTGGTACGCTTCGCGTAACAGGGCTCAGGCACTGTCAGGGACAATGTCATCATCGCCACTATTTTCCTTGACAGCATAAATGTTGATAAACTCGGAATCCTCTACAGTGTCATGGAACTGCACAGGGGTGCAGCGGTTTTGATGGTTCCTGGTTCTTGTTGTTGCAGCAGGAAGTTCTGGGGAGTCAGCTGGGATGATAGGCTGGGAAGGATTGTTAGTTGTATTAGGAAAAGCTGAGGGGATCACAGTAGGAACAGCCACATGGCGACAGGCTTGGCAAGCACCACCAGTAGTCATTGGATATTGGGGTCAGATTATGATGTTTTGGAAGGGTAGTGAGTACTGAGTCAGTCTTATATACAATACATGTGTAGGCAGTGTGGCTTACCTGGGAGGTGCTTTGGTGATCGTAAAAGATGGCCTTCACTGTTACATTGCAGCCCTTGAGGTGATCACTACAATGGTGATCAACAACTGATGTAAAAGTGAGTAAGATCACATCATCACATATCACATATGTACCCTAGCCAGACGATCTGAGCGAATCTAGCTGATTGGAATGGTTGACGATGGGTGATGGAAGTGCAGCATGCTTGATTGTGGAAAGGCCCTGGACCATGCCATGTGGCCTCAATGGTGTTGCATCACTATCTGAGGGCAAAGGGTTGCTTGATTAGTCCAGCGATGAGACAAAAAGAATAGACCTTGCTATTTCAACGTGGCTTGTCATCACTGGGGGTAAGGTACCAAGTTGAAACGTTGATGTGACTGTGACTGTGACTGATGCATTCAACATTGAATCAATGATACAGCGTGTGAATTGATTTGACTGAACACATTCCTAGTAGGCTATGCAAGCTGCAAGAATACCTTGCTCCTCTGAAGATGCCCTCAACAATCCAGCACCCACCCTTTGTAGCAAATATCAATTATATAGATGGAAGATACACATTAAAAGAGATTCTCGGTGCAGGCTCACACGGTATGTACTAAGATATAATGATTGTTAGTTGATGTTGAGCCTCAATGTGCACTAATTCCACCCTTAGCAGTTGTATATCATGTGCAAGATCTCATCAATGGCCAGGACATTGCAGTCAAACTTGAACATTGTACCTGGGACCCTTCCTCGCTGGAGCACAAGTTCCACATCTTGAAGAAACTCCAAGGAGGCGTCAGATTTCTGCAACCAATATTTTTCAGTAGAGAGTTGTCATACCGTGCCCTTGTTCTGAATGATGTGGTGACACCCCTATGTGATATACTCACTTCGCAGGGTGGTCGTCTCAATCTGGACATTGTTTTTACTGTGGGGTATTAGCTAGTGAGTGCCAGATGATGCTAACCATCAAAGGGCTCAATACACTAACTGCTTACTCGACAGATACACAGACTTGAACATTTACACTCGCATGACTACATCCACTGTGACATCAAGCCACAAAATGTCCTGATTGGACACAGTACCTCAAATTACACCATACATCTCATTGACTTCAGTATTGCACTCCAATATTGCAACTCCACCACTTGAGCACATGTTCCATGCCAACAGGGCTGCTGTTTTGTTGGTACCCCCTCATTTGCTTCAATCAACCATCACCTGGGCATCGAATCAAGCCGCCATGATGATCTTGAGTCACTTGCCTACACACTGATCTATCTGCTGTGAGGATCACTGCCTTGGTTCAGCAGTATTCACCCTGCCCTCTCCAACAACGCGATATTCAAGCTGAAACAGGACACCACAGTTGATGAACTGTGCGATGGCCTTCCTCAAGAGTTTGCCACATTTCTCCAGTATTCGCGCTCCCTTGCCCATGCAGCAAAACCCGATTACAACCACCTTCAATTACTGCTCCACGGTGACCCACTCCACCACTGTGGTACGCTCAACAGCAGACTTGTTGACAACAAGCGACTATCTCCACCACCTCACAATAAATGTGAGAAATTCCACAACTCTGCAGTATACCTGGCGACCACACCGATCTCAATGGGACCAACAGATCATCAACAGACGTATTGTGGCCACGATGACAGCAGTGCCAAAGGACAAAGGCAAGTGATACCCATCATTTTTACTGGTCTCTCTGACTGACGCAACTGTGCTCAGAAGAACACGCAAATCTACCCAGAACCAAGACATTTTCACTCCGCATCACAGTAGCAGACTGGCTCATGATTGTTAACCATGCCATTGCATGAAATATGGTGTACATAGGGCTCATATGGACCCATTACAGTCATGTAGCAATTTTTTGTGGTATTGTAGCTACTTTTGACGCCAACTTGAAGCTGCCTGGAGGTGTGACCCCCGGTATGTTTCATGTATTGGCCTTGAGCCAACTGGTCTGCCTAGTTGAGCCGAGCCGAGCCATGTGACAATGGCTATTATGACATAACCAGCTGATGACTAGCTGAGCTGTGGCAACACTATCCAGATCAAGCAACATCAGAGAGAGGGGGGTAAGCAGACCTATAGATCCTTCATCCAGTGAGTCTGAGTTGATGTCCATCAGATCATCCTCAAGGAGATTGTTATGCAAAGCGTACCAAAGAGGTCTCGTTCAGTGAGGATACTCTACAGGCGATGCTCATGAAGAGACTGACATCTGAAGAGCTGCAAGGATAACGAGAGGCTAGGACAGAGGGATCTTCAAGGAGATCGACAAGGATGCCCAGGGGCGCTGGGGCTTTATATGAAGGTGCCTAGGGTTGCTAGGTCTTGTATGAGGGGAGAAGCGTCAACAAAGAGTCACGCTTAGAGATGAGGACAAGAACAAGGAGAGGAAGCTGAACTTCCGAGTGATTCAAGATGGTATGCTTGTATTGCGTAGATCAAGAATAGAGAAGTACAGGAGGAGCAGCATAGGTTTATATAAGAACAAAAAAGGGGGCACGGACCAAGCTCCTCATAAGGAAACGAACGCAAGAGAATCAGATGGAAGGTTTAGGGGGCACAGGCCATTGTGAGAGAAATGGCAGGGAGATAAGAGAGTCCAAGGAACGGTGTTCAAGGTAAGGGAGAAACAAGAGTAACGTCGGAAGGGTCAGCAAGGATGATGAGAAGAGCAGAAGAAATGGAAGCTGACCGACCGTGCCAAGTACGAGTAAGGGAATGGTGTGTACAAAGCAGAAGGTGAGAAGAATGAAGAAAGAAAATTGTAACAGAGATCTCTAGTAATATGCTGATTTTGGGTTTTTGTCACAGAGATCAATGCAGTAGTAAGCACACCCAATATTTCTGCACACACAGCATGTCTTGGCATATTGGGGGGGAGTGTGGATGAGCAGGATAGATGGTAGGGAAGCATGAGATGGGTTATCACACTGTACAATCACACTCGAATGTTTTTACTTTGTTGTACTTTGTTGAACTGTACAGAAGTTTCCTTAACAGGTGAATTACTCGCGGAGTTCGGCATGATCGGCAACTCTAATTTTAAAAGTCTGCTGAGCGCACCTGCCCCAAGCAATAGTGTTGCTGCAAACTGAGTCGAGTTGAACCGAAGTGCGGAGTTCGTTTTAACTTCGATGTTCGAAGTTGAACAAACTGAAGTTATTCGAAGACGGCCCGTAGACCCCAGCCAATGAGAGAGTCCCAAAAATTTGCGATGGGTAATACACATCTGTGTAGATCAAGACTAGGCGAGCAGGTAGATACAGTAGTATTACTTAGTACCATCGAGGATCAATTAGATCTGGTACTATGTCACTAGTAATATACTCCTCAGTAGCATTGTCTTCGAGTTCTTGTTGACTAGTGACAAGCCCTGCAGTGAAATTCAAGCAGTCTCGTTTATGAGCAAACTTCAAGACTTGGAGAGCCTCCATTAGCCATGGAGAAAGTTGGCTCCTTCTCAGCGTGCACGTCTCCTTGCTTGACGAAAACACTCGTTCACAAGGGACTGCAGAGGCTTGGGCAGGGAGGATGTCCCGGGTAGTATGATCCTCGAGTTGGAATAGGTTGGTTCATCATGTGCCTGAGGGGGATGAGGATCAAAAGGTGAATTCATCGGGCTGAAAGGAACATGGGACGTCTTTAACATTTATGCTGTTCTTGCTCTTATACGCTGGCAGTACCATTGTTTCGAGTAGCAAGGAGGGGCACTGTCACCAGTCAATGTTGAACAATGGTGAATGCTGTCCTTACGATACACTGGCAATAGCCGAGAACACATTGCATGTCCACTGGTGTGGCTGACGAACTTATCTCATGGATTGCTGAGGGGAACAGACGAATTTCTGGAGCTGGATGAGTGAAGATATCTAGACGCTCTAACTACTGTATTTGGCACTCTGATAACGCACTTCGTTTGAGTTCGCACAGTCTGGTTCGTTCCACTTCGATTTATCGAACTGCGTCGAACTGCCACACTTTCGAACCGAAGTCGAGGTTAGTTCGAAAAAAGTTCGATTCGACGGCAACACTACCGAGCAAGCACTAAGCGGCTCAGCTCACGGAGCTTTGAGTCCCACTAATGCAAAACGCAGGTGGATCTACAGCAACACCACTATCTTCCCAGGCCGAACCAAAGAAGAGTGTGCTCAAGCCGCAGGGGGATATAAATTTTCATTCTGTGAGGGTGCCGAAAAGCTGTTGAACATGTTGTAACGAATAGTAGTTACCACCGGAGCTTTCATCAGCTACGCATCTGGGGGGTCTCATACTAATCATTCTTCGGCCAGCCCCTTTGCCGCCTGCAGAGCAAGCTTGTGAATCTCACCATCTGGATAACAAACGTCGCAGTGCACCTGGTTGGGTATCTGTCCGCACTCCTTTGCCAGAGTTTTTCCGTCCATATACTCCATCGCCTGACGGACCTTGCACTTGTCACCGTACAGTAGTTGATCTAGCTGCCGACGCATGTCAACGTCTGAACAATGACTGGGGGACAACGGTCCAGCTTTCCCGGTGGTGGTGAAGAATACGTGGGACTCCGTTCCATCCCTACCAGCTCGCCCGACCGCCTGTAACACTGACATAAGGCTGTACTTCGGTATGTGGATAACAACGAATCGGACATTGGGTTTGTCAACTCCCACTCCGAATGCTGAAGTGCACGCCATTATCTTGCTATCCCCATTTTCCCACAGTTGCATGTTGAGCTCCTTCCCATTGTTGCCTTTTGGAAGCTTGCTGTGAAAGACAGGACACTGGTTTTCGGCGGAAAACCGTTCTGCTTCGTCACATGAGTTGAAAAATATAAGCATTCTTTCCCGCTCCTTCAGCCTTTTTGCAAGGGCACGAACCAAGCTTCGTAGCCCTGTCTCTCTGTTCACAGAAATGGTGTGCAGTCCAATCTCCTGCCGGTTCGTGGGTGACCGAAGAAAAGCGGTGTTCTCTGGTTTCATATTGTATGGGTCCAGCAGCTTTTGTTGGAGTATAGGAGGGGCCGTGGCAGAGAGCAGATACAGTTGTAGTTCTTGGTCAGACGCCCAGCGTGCAAGCCTTTTCCAACTGGCCTCACGATCTGGTGGGCAAGAGAGCGCGTCATGATGTTCATCAATGAACATAGCCGTGAATTTTGGCACACCCTTCATGGTCAACTTGCTACAAAACGGGTCAACATTTTCTCCAGCTGGAATAATAGCCAATGAGAGATGCTCACCTGCAGAATTTTCGGCACCCGACGTGCTCAACCTGAACGAAGAGGATTTGAACGTCCTGGGGAATGTCCCCGACCCCATACTCGGTTGCTTGAAGGCCGTGCTTTTGCGCGAGCTCACATTGCTGGTTCAGGAGCACCGTGAAAGGACAGACAACGATGAATCGCGCCCCTGGATCAAGCAGAGGAGGTATGAGCCACAGCATGCTCTTGCCCCCCCCTGTCCGCATGGTTATCAAACCATCCTGTCGCTTTCGCATTATCAAGAGAATGGCCTCCATCTGCGACCTGCTCTTCTCGCACGCAGTCGGGTTCTGCAGCAGTTTTTGAATGGCACATCGGATGTTTTCCCGGAGTAAATCATCTTCGCCTCGGTCACGATGAAGAATGTTCTCCGCCAGGACGTTCTCCACCATATAACCTGACGATTTTGAAGCCAGTGGAGATGAGTAGAATACCGGGAAGCGATTCACTTGGCCCTCGTCGTTCTCCATCAAAAACTCGTCTTTCTCGCAATTGACCTCATTATGCCGCATCCTCTTTTTTGGGTGTGGGGACATTGCCTCCTCCTGGGTGATGACTTCGGACATGGCGGCTCTCTTTCGTTGCCTAGAAAATTGCATCGGCGAGGCGTCATAAGATGTAGAAGAGTCAAATGAATCCTTAGTGGTGAAGGAAGAAGACGAAATCTCTAAGTTGTCCGTATCGGTATCGTCGTCCAAGCGTGTCCTAGCCGCCTGCGACGAACCTTCACCTGCAGCAAGGGATGACGTTCCTCCCCCTAAGGTCGCGAGTTTCTTGATATTTTTTTCCGTCAGGCCGATGGCTGTCAGCTTGCTTAAGACTGCATCTGCGACACTGGCTTCCTGTGAGCCTCCACCTACGGCATCAAGAGGTGGCACTTCTCCCAAGTTCTCGAGTTTCTTGATGTTTTCTGCGGTCAGGCCAACGGCCGCCAGCTTACTCATGACTGCATCAGCAACCATGCCGGAGACCTGAACAGCGAGCTCCCTTGCATCCAGGAGCTTCTCGGACATGGCTATCATTCCCCTAGCATGCACAGGCTCAGGAGGATCCTGAGGTCCCATGCCAAGCAGGCTGGACCACTCTTTGGCCAACCAGCGATGCTGAGCCAGGCTGCTATTGGAGAGGCGGGGCACTGCACCCTGAACGATCGCATAGTGGGCAAGATCTACTTCGGTGGAATGATCGGCAGCCTCGGCGAGGAGATCATCGGCACAACTAGGAAACATCTCATTCGGAGAAATAAACTCCCGCCCAAGGGTGATCATCCCTTGACGGAAATCGCTCGCGCCCCAGGCGCATTGAAAAATCTCTTGATTGCGCCTTTTCACGGTATCGTAAAATGCCTCTGAGGTGATTCTGATACCTTTCTCGACGCAAAGGTAACTGGTATAGCGGATGTCAGACTTTCAACCAAAAATGGCTGATGCGACAGCGATGCTTACGTGCGGTACAATGAGCGCGACTCTTCACCATAGATGACCCCTGCAAGGATGGCTTGAGTCTCTCTTTGCCCGCTGCCCAACAGCACCAGCAAAAGGTCCCGAAGCGGCTCAGCTAAGAATGCGGGGATGCAGTTGTCCCTCCCCTTCATGTTGGTGGTTTTGCTGTATCTGCCCAGCAACAAGGCCTCGTTTCCCTGAAAGATTAGATTGCGAGGCCTGTCTGCGTTGCGCAGCTGGATCTGTAGAAACTGGTTGACACGAGTGGATAGCTGTGCGCCAATGAAAAGTGCATAGATGACATGCCCCCACATCTTGTCCGAACGATGGAGGAACTCCTTGATCGCCATCTCGTCCCAATCCCAACGGCCATTTCCTGAGAGTGAGCCAAGGTTCCAATTTTGAACCGACGACAAAAAGAATGCGTGTTTGCGATTGCTGAATGGGGCTTCTTCTAGGAAGGAATAACCCCTGTCCGTCTTGCCCAGATCATCAACGATATGCGACTCTGACATGGTGGGCCAAGCATCTTGTTGACTGAGATGCAGGAACGCAGCTTTCGCATCCTGGACTAATCTTGCCATCCCACTTCGAAGGCGGTCAAGATGCAGTGTCTCCGTGCCTATGGAAATCCATGCGCGATCGGGGTCAACAAAAACATTGGGATCCTGCACCTGGGAGTACGCCAGTGCGGATGCCACTTGTTGAAGCTCCCACACCATGTTGAATGTCGTGGGGCTGCCCAGCTTCAGCGCCAAGTCGTGCAGCCGACCAACACGGCTGACACAGGAAGAGGGGTATCGATGTCAGCAACACTCTTACATTAATAACCAATCCACTCACTCGACGGCGTCCTCCATCTCGTCCCTTGGATCCTCGCAAGAAAGAGCTTCATACAACGTCACAACTCGGCAGAAATATTTGAGCTTCGCGAGCAGCGGTGTGAGACCGGTCGCGTCCATGAATGACCCATCGTCCCGCAGGGCCATTAGCCAGATGAAGCGTCGGATGGGATTGTCCCACGCGCCTAGTCTCTTTGATTCTGGGATGTATACGAGCGACCAGCAAAATGTCTGGTATGCCAGAATCGCCTCCATCTTGCTATCCTGCGACTGTTCTGCTGCGTCCTCGACCAATCGCTCTATGAGAGAACGCAACTTCTCCCGTTGAGTCTCGGTGTACACGAACAGCATTTTAAATTCGTGGCCCTGTTCCTTTCGCACCATCACCCTAATCATTTGCACGAAAAATGCAAGGTAATTGTTGTTGTCGCCAGAGAGAAAGCGGAAATATTTCGATCTGCATTGGGGGAAGCGGTCGGCGCACGCTGCATTCGGCGTAAAAAAAGGACTTACTGCTCGGCTGAAAACCCTGGACCATTCAACAACACCTTCGCAACAGTGAAGGCATGGAGCGTTTCCTGCAAAAACAACTTCGCGCGGCTGTGGTGCTCCTTCACGACCTTGTCCAGAGCGCTCAAGATTCCCCCATTCTCCGCTGGTAAGTGTTTCTGCTTAATCCTCCAGGCAGCTTTTCTCTGCTCAGCATCCTTCCGAATCTCCTCGTGAAACTCGTCCCACATCGTGATCTTCAGAAGTGGCGGTCGGTCGCGGTCGGAACCCGCAGTAAGGACAGGGTCACCCTTCACCGAGGGCAAGAACTGGAGGCGGAGGTAGTCTCGCATGTCGAGGTCGCTCTCTGCAGTCGCGTTGACGTCCACCTCGAAGTAATGCCGGCCTACTCCTTGAAAGATGGTTTGGATCATCGTTTCCTCACGATCCGTGTCGTGCGCCAGTCCTTGGCCGTGCTGCATCCTGGCGTGCTTTAGCAACGTTTGGAAATCGCGAACACTGTATCTGCAGTTGAGCGGATCTGCCCTACAACTGTATCCTGGTACAGGAGCAGCGATCCCTCTCACCGGGGGCCCGCCTGCCTGGGGAATGGGTGCTTGCTCGGGCCGTTCACAAACTCCGTGTTCCTCGCAAAATGCTGTGAATGCCTCCTTTTGCTTTCTACTGGTGGTAACACGGTGCTGATTCTTCGCATGGCCCAGTGCAGCTTCCGAGCAAATACCAACCTTACATTGCCGGCAGATGAGCACCAGCAACTTCGCGTGCATGTATAAACCGAGCCGATCGAGGACCTCCCCACATATCACACTGTTCTCTTCAGGAAGGAGTTTGACAACCCTTCGTTTACCTTCGCGGGGCTGATGTCAATGCTCCAACCAGGCAAATGCATGTTTAATAAACTCACCCTTGCTCCCTATACTCTCCTCGCCCTCACCAGACCTCTCTTCTACCTCAAACCTG
>JBBPSC010000122.1:0-31032 GCA_038093395.1 Baorangia bicolor
GAACAAATCACTCTTGGCGACCGGTGATCTCGCGGTCTCCGCACGACGAATATATTGCGTGATACACCAAGGAAACACAACAATAGCTGTAAACCAACATTCTTTACAAAGATAAAATAATTGACGCCTACGATGTAGGGAGCCGCGACGGTCCCGCTTCCGCATTGACGTGCAGCCGTCTGACCGGCGGACGAACGGGACCAGGTTGCCCGTCCACAGAAGACGGCGCTTCCTCAGCGCGGGCGTCCGGTGGCAAGAGGAACTCGATGTCCTCGAACATGTGCGGGAACAAGATCGCCAGCATATCGTTCACCCTAGTCAGTCATGAGTCACTGAACGACGGAAGCGGGAGAGAAGCGCACTTGAAGATGAAATCACCCTTTTGAGCCGATTCTTCTTTCTTGCTTGATTTCGTTGGAGAGTCGACCAGTTTCTTCTGTGAGTCCATCGCAAAGGAGGTAACATTGAGGGATCCGGCCGAGTTGTCCTTGGTGTAAAGGGATAGGCCTTGTCTGGCAGCAAGGTCGAGGATGTTCTTCTCCACGGTGTCTATGAATAGGTTCATTCCTCCTGCCACAGCACATGTATGCATCAAACGTACCTTCAGCATAGTAGCAGAAAACTGTTCTTGTTGATGAAAATTACAAAGACGATCAGTAGAAAGGGCAACATACCTTCGGTTGCTCGAGTTTGGCCCATTCGATCTATACGTGCAATGGCTAGTTCCTGATTTAGTGATAACCCAATACCAATGTAGCACAAAGTTACCTTGTATCTCGAAGCTGTGATTCACGACGCTCTCCAAGAGGAAAACTCGAGAGGCACAGGTGACATTCAGGCCAGCGTTATCACGTTCGCTGTGAGGACGTTAAGCAGGGGGTCATATTAAATCACGATCCACGTACCCGTGCAAGAGAAGAACTTGAATATTTGGCTCGACTCGAAATCTTTTCGCTCCACCGTCATTTCCTTTCCCTCGATTCTGGTCCAGGCGTAGACAGGGTATATCTATAATAGTCTCAGTCAGTGCACCGATACTCACATAGCTTCGACTTGCCGTTTGCATAAAGCGCATGCTCGATAACTTGAGAACACAATCAGTGGCAGGCTCTCTGGGAGAGCGGAGAGACTACAAACTCACTTGCTAGCGAATCAGCCCATGCAGAAAAAACGATACTCTTGGCGCCAGGGTCTACAAGTTGGATGTGTAACAGATGTCGAACGAGTGTCTGAATCTTGCTTCCATAGCTCCCATTCGATTCCATTGTCTGGATGTCAGCAAATAAAGTGGGATCTTTCCCCAGCGGTTGATGAACGTTTGTTCGCACCGCTTGGATACCTTAAACTCACCAATCATGTTGTACTGGATTTCCCGACGGGAAGCAGGAACTGATATTAGTTCTCCGTTGTTTAATACGGGCCTTTGGGGAGGCGGTCGATCTTCCTGAATAGTAAATCGTTGTAACTGACTGGAATCGATAGGAGCCCTGCAAGAGACGTTCAAACGCTAACTGGAGGTGGTTAAATGAAGTGTACCTGCAAACAGGACATGCTCTTCTTTGACCGCGAGCAATCCATGCTTTCATGCATCCCTTGAGGTGGTCCAAATAGTCTATCAACTAATCCCTGTCAAAAAGTTTACAAAACATACCTCACAGAAGATATGGGCACTAATCAAGATGTCAACCGGCGTTCCTCTCGAAGAAGAGGCCTCCTACCATTGAGTAATGAACCCTCGCAAAAACTCGCACTGACATAAAACACAGAGGGCGTCATCATCATCAACGCTTGACCCGCCTTCAGCAAGATGTTCTAGATACCGCTGTCGTGCGCGCCTCGTATTGATATTGGCTCCAAGATTAGTATTGTCGAGATTAGTTGCCTCCATGGCACCAACGATAGAGCCCTCCCATTGGACTTCTGCCACGGTGTCTGAGATCTCCTGGAGTTGCCGGAAGTAACTGCTTATGTATAAGTGAATGAGCGCGCAAGGAAAAGGTGCGAATACAGACACGATACGATCATTGAAAACCTTTCGTAGTACAGCGAGGTCGGCATCAAGCTTGTCCGTGAGCTCCTCTGTTATGGAGACAACAATTCGCTTTAGCCCATGGTGCGAAGTCGCGAAACGAGATATTGCTTACGTAGGCTCGCTATCAGCGCTCGCAAACTAGCAGCCCCGTATCTAGCTATAATCTTCTCTGGATCGCTCTCCTTCGGATTACGAGCAGCAACAGCAGCGAGGTCCACCATCACCGATTTTAGTGCACGTTCAGACACCTGCAGCTCCTTACGTTGCTCCGACAGCTCCCCGTACAGCACTTCATGTTGAGGTTGTACTTCGATGCCCTCTGGAACCTCTAAGTTCTCCTGCATCTGGAACTTCGCCCGAGCTGCAGCCTTGGTTTTTCTCATCTTTTTCTCCCTTCCCTCGTGCGCTGCAAGGAGTGTTCGTTCCGCAGCGATTGTCTCCCGGCGGTCGGCGAGGAGTGCAGCATAGGCTTGCATGTAGGCCTCGGCCTCGCCCTGCGTGTCCAGCGTACGGGCATACTCTTCTCCGTCAGCTTGTTCGCCGGCAGAGTTGAGTTTTTGAGTAAGTAGTTTAACAATCTTGGTACGCCACTGCCAGAGAAGAGCGGATTGCTCGTTGAGGATATCTTCGATAATTTCATTTGCTTCTTCGAACTGAGGAGATTCGTAAAATTAATGCAAGAAGATTCTAAACAGAGAGTACCACTCGCCAAATGGGCTGATCTAATACCTCCGCCCTTCATGAAGGGTAAAGTGATCTGCAGCGCTTGTTCTGTCACGCGCTTCTCCGTCACAGCAACACTCAGCCTTCGCATAGCCCTGTCCGCTGCCTCCTCCGTAGCTAGTCAATCCACGAACTTCAGTCCCAGTCCGCGTTACATACAACAGACTCACACTTGAGCAGGTCCTTCCTGAGGCTCTCTGCGTCCGCGTATGCCGCGTCTTCCTTCCCCGAATAGGAAGATCCAAGAACGTGGTACACATCTCCCTGCAAGAATTTGACCCGATGAAGCACCATCAAACATTCTCGCAGACGAGCCAGTAATGCCATTCGTTTGACCCTGTGGTCCTCGCCAGCCGGCGTCTTGGGTAACCCTCGATCTTCGACATCCTCATCGTCGTCGAAATCGAGATTGAGATCCGTCGGTGATGTCGAATCGCGTTCGAATTCCCTTCCTTTTCCCTTGTCCATGTCCTTCTCGGTGTGCTGATCACTGGGAAGATTTATTTTCCTCGAATCTCTCAACACCTGTGCTTCTTTTTTGAGAACATCGCCTTTCAAATTGTGCTGCGCTATGGAGGTTTTAATATCGTCGATGAGCTGACTGGCTTCTGTTTCTGCAGTAAGCAAATGTTCGAGAGCGCGTTGATACCGGTTAAGATCGTCTGAGCAGTGTTGCTGGAGTTGGGCGAGGCGAGTCAGTGTTAAAACCTAGATACGAGGCAATGAGCAGGCATGGGGCGGCAAGTGAGATCAAGTCTGTGACCAGGGTGAAGTACCCACCCTTGCTCTGCGATCCTCTGTCAAGTTTCTCCAATTTTGTTCTTTCATTGACTACAGAATCAGTAAACGCAAGTGCAATACCGATACGAAGAATCCACAGGCATGCGTACCTCCAAGACGTCTGCCATACTCTTCAAGGCACCCGATTTGTGAAGCTTATCACCTTGCTTTAGCAGTTGTCCAACCTATACCACACCAAATCTCAAGTTGGGCGAGGTGTACGAGAAGCATGGTAGCGACTCACCTGAGGATGTGTACATATCCCTCTCAATCTTCTCAGCACGTTTCTCAGAACACTCGCATCTACCTCCCACCCTTCGTATGCTGCTACCCCACGTGCATCTAGCCCGAGCCCGGCAAGCGCCTCTTCCAGAGCCTGGTCGTACACCTGTCGAATTTCATGCAATGAATGTTCCGTCCGAGAGGTCACTAACCCACGTGTCGCTCGACCCGTCCAAGTTCGATGCCTACTAAATATCGCTGTTGTTGAGGTATCGTCAGCTCGTTCTTGACACAAGACTTCAACGTCCTAAATCGTAGACCAGATGAATAATGAACCTTTCTTTCGGCAACATGCTGGCTAACCTGACAGAATATTTCTGGAATAATGACACAAACAAATCTTTGAACGCATGTTTCAGAAGCCTATCCCACATCCGCGTGGGCGCCACTAGGTCATCGATACGCAAGAATCGAAGAACACTGAAGAGGTCTGAGACCTGGGCGCGCGCCGGCGTTCCGGAGACAGCAAAGGAAGATAAACGAGGAATAAGGGAAACCATTTCCCTGGGATTAAATATATTAGTACAGTGTTTGTCCACCGCCTGGCGAGTCAGAGAGAAAATGTGGAAGAGGTGGAAAAAAACGAACTCAGATTTGCCCTTTCCCATCATCTGCACCTCGTCCATGATCATCCGATACCACTCACACATCACCAGGGGACTCCTCGGTCTCGTCAGGATCTTGTAATCTACATCCTGTCTGCGGGGACGTTTAGGAGGGGCGCGGGCGACAGACATATCCAATCGGAGGACATTATATGTCGTGATACAGACGTCAAACTGGTTGATGTAGCTGGGCCAATCGTGGATTGGATCCGAGTTTGCGTCCAAGTCGTCGGGGATTAGGTCGCGCGCGGCATCAGACTGTATCTCGCCCATGATGATTTCGTTGCCTTGCAGAGTACTGGCTTTACTTTGGCCGCTCCGCTTGGATTTCCGAGCTGCCACGGAACGACGTTTCACTCTCTCAGCTTCAACGTCAGCCTCCGTTATCGGTACCCCGACCTTCGCCCAACCCTTGTATACAAAGACTTTGAGATCAGGTGCATGGGCGGCGAGTTCATCCGCCCACTGGGTCGCTAGTGAGGGTGGGGTCACGATGAGGGTTGTCTATGAACACAGAATGTCAGCAAAACTTGAAGGAGGGTATACGGCGAGGTTAAAATGTCACCTTGATCTCTCTAACGTGCAGTTGCGCTTCCGGATCCCATCTATGATTCGAGGGGTTCCTCTCCGGAGCTGGGTTGAGAAGCATTAATGAGAGACATTCCATCGTTTTTCCGAGACCTAAATAAGCAATCAAAGCCGTGTAAGCCTCGCAATCATGGAGTATATGACAGGAGCAGACCAGGTTCCTCAGCAAGTATGCCTCCCAGTGCAGTGTGGAGCCCGGGAAGGGTAGGACTAAGAGCACTTGTGAGGCGGTTGAAAAAGAAATTTCGACCTCCCATTTCTATTTCTTCCCAAAATAGTGGTATGTGCCTGCTTTCTGTATTTGACGAGACCTCCGAATCGTCGAGCGGCGCTACGATCCCCGCAGGTGTGATCCGTTTGCCCTCACGTTCTAACATCCACGCGACAGTGCGTCTCTGAAAGGGCATCAAGGTTGAGAGGAGCCCATCAGGTTGCAACGACTCGTAGACCACATCCTGCGCAAGAGGGGGTGCTGGACGCATGATTTTAAGAAAAAAAGGGATAGAAACGTCCGCTGCTTCCTCCATAGCGTTGCTATACACAGGGTGCGTAAGGGGCGTTTTGGAGAGGAAACAGAGAAGTCGGCGTTGGAGACCCTCGAGTTCGTTCGCCCTACGCTGAGAAAGTGGGTTGTTGAACGAGTGATAGATTTCAGGCATCGCGAGCGAGAGTGTGAAGCGGGCACGGAACTCAAACGGAAGATCACGTGTAGGATCATATGTGCCCTCTGGAAGGACGTGTAGTTGGAGACCCGCCTCCAGCGTCGCGCGATGGTGGGACTGGAGGACGGCGCATGCTGTGATAAAGTCGCGGTGCATACCTAAGGGCTCCATATTTTGCTTCTCAAGGTTGCCTTCAGCGAGACCATCTGGCCACGGGATGTCCGGAAGTAAAAACAACCACCTTTCACTACACTCTTTGGTCATTCCTGGGAAGGAGGAAGAAGGTTCTTGAAGCTGTCCAGAGAGAGCCAAAAGACGACCATGGTAACGCGTCATAAAGAACCTCCCCATGTCTATATCCTGGGAGAGAGATACGTTCCTCTGACGGACTTCGAGGAGGGAACGAAGTTTCTTCTCTTCCTTGAGCCATCCCCATTTTGCTGCGGCATCGTCGTCGGCGTAATGTTCTGAACTGCGATCGACCAACTTGTTATACCGCAAGTGCAACGCAAACTGGTAAACTTGAAGAAAAGAGGTGTGCTCTGTTTGGTACGCTTCATTAATTACGTCAGAGGATGATTCCCAATACGACGGATAAATCTGCCTGTACTCCGGGCCTATGTCGTCTTCGTCTTCGTCAATCCGTCCACTTTCATCCCGTTCATCATTTAAATTCTCTCGGGCTCCGTCGTCGAGTCCGATGCGCTTTGAAGGGCCAGGGGCTGATTCTAAGCGTTTGCGTTTGCGGAAGATAGGGCCACTCGTCGTGGGTTCGTCACCTGCCGGATGATCTTCCTCGCACCTTGTTGTTCTTTCCTTCTGGGAAAGCGAGGAAATAAGTGTACGGAGGTTGAGCGCAGGGCGGAAATCATTATGGAAGACTGCGCCTCTCGTGTAGCTGTGATAACGCCTGTCTGGCCAATAGTAGGAAGCTTTGCGACGCAACGACTCGACATGGTGAATGGTGTGAATATCGTTCTCTGAATCCATCTGCACAAAGGAATGAAAGAAAGGAGCTTCGAGAAACGTGTTCTCGCGACATTGATAAATGAGAAGTCACGTGGTATCGTATTACCAAATCCACCATCAATTACCCCTGTTTTATAATGACTCCAGATTATTGTCAGTGACATTGTCAATCAAGTACATTCTCGCAGGTCAATCACGCTCGAATGCTGGCGGTGTATATTTGGTATATTAATACAGGCTCGATATGCGGGTATCGTGAACAGGCTTGGGGAGTGATGATCTAAACTAGATGCTGAAATAAATGCTTGGAGAACCGCACGATGCGATGAAGTGGGATGCCGTTTCTGGGTCGTGCCATGTGTGTTCGATAAGGGGGTAGAGTGCGAGTGTGTAAGCATAGTCCGTGGTCGCGGTCGTAGCAGGAGTCATCGTTGTCGTTAACGTCATGGGATACGTTGGAACGTGGGTGGGGCGGAAGAACACCAGGGGGTGCAAACAGCACTAGATCTTCAACTCTCGAAAACCACGCACATCTAACCTTCCCGTTCCATTCCGCTGCCACTCCTCCTGCACGTTGCCTTCATCATCCACACTGGGGTCCCCCACTTCCCTTATCTTCGCCAACCCCTTGTCGTCTACCGTTGCGCCAGAGTTCCTCTTGAATCGACCACCAGGAATGACAATCTTCCCTGCACTTGCCCGTTTCGCGACAAGCGCGGTTCGAGGTTTGGGAAGCCCAAGGGCTTTGCGTTGACGTCGCGTCAGAGGTCTCTCAATAAGCATAGGCTCGGGCTCGGGCTCCGGAGGCGGCGTTCCAGGAAGAGGAGACGACGCCGGTGAAGAAGAGCGCGTGGAAGCAGAGGATCTTGGGGTGGAAAGTTCAGGTGTCGACTCTTCTTCCTCGGGATCGTCGACCTCAATAGCATTTGGGTCTGGCCCCAATTGTGTTACAGGAAGGGGGAGTTTGTGGGCACTGCGTGTTCTCTTTGCTATGGAATCTGATACAGAGGACGAGCCTGACGATTCGTCAAATGTGCGCTTAGGGGATCGGTGGACCCGGAGGACAGGGGGTAGTGAAGGGTCTACATTCCCCGGTTGTGAAGTGACAGGTGTGGGTGGCAATACATCAACATCGATCTCGGGTAGTGATTCGGCAGAGGATAGGGGTGACGGCGAGCGCGACATAGGAAGAGGTATTTGTGTTGGGGTAGGAACCATGTTTTCTTCGATCTTCACCCTTGTGCTCGCAAATTGGCCATTTTTGGAGCGTTTAAAAGTAACCCTGGACTCTGGTTTTGTCTTAGCCCGTGACAAAGGTGACTTCTTCTTCACAGGGGATGGTACAATAGCCTCCGAATCCGCTGGCAGTTCACAAACGTTTGGAAGGCCTGTGTGCGGACCTCTCAAATTGCGAATTGATGAGAAATGTTCCCAATCATAGTATCTGCATGCGCCAAAATGTCAGCGACTTTTAAAGGTCCCATCCTCATGTGATTCCGATGAACTTACGCCACATACACCGTCTCACTGACCTCCTCTCCCTGCACTATTTCCTCGCGTTGTTGCTGCTGCTTCCGAACACGTCGTCTCTCACGTGCGTCCATTGGTTGACCGTCAGCTGGTGTCGCCGGAGAAGCGGATTGATCGGGGATAACCTCTCCCCCCGCATTCCATTCGATGACGTATACAAGTCCGGGTTGTATGACCTTGACATCCCGTCGTGAAAAGTGAGAGAATGCAGATAGTTCAAGATGACCACCGTAAGTGCCTGCAGCGTGTTACCGCATTGCCGAGGAAAAGGAAAAAGTGGATGGGACCCTGTTATCAGGGGAATGACCACCACCACGTACCTTGTTCCCTCATGCATCGCAGATGGGCGGTTAACCCACGTTCATCTTCACAAAACGGTTCGTAACGTTGCGAATGGGTCTCAATCCAGTCGCAAATATCCTTGCGCAGTTGAAGATGGTATGAAGGAGAACCGTATAGTTGATCGCTCAACGCACGGAATAGACAATTGCCGTCTCCTAGTGTGTGCGCTGCGTACAGCCCCAACGAGCGCAGCTGCTGTGTCAGTAGCTGGGTGTTCTGCTCGGGATCGGCGAGGGGCTAATGAGGAAAGAAAACATGAACAGAACAGAGATGATCGAATTGGAACAATGAGCTGGTTTCCACCATCCTCATGAGTGGAACGTGGGGGACTGACCCTGCCTTTCGACCTCGTCGTGCGTGTCCTCACTGCTTGATGAGGTGTCAATGATCTGCCCAACACAACAAATATTTGCACCATTGTGCAATATGAAACGCACTTTGTAACGGTGCTTTGCCATGTTTCTGATGCTTTTTCGAAGCAACCATTATAAAGTAACAAAAATTTCCAGTGTTTTGCACTTCTGCGAGGGGGGATCGCGTTGGTTGTTAATAAACCCTGGCTCCCACGTTCTGGGGTCCTGTCGCACGAGACCCCGGAAAGCTGTGGCACCCCTCATTTTGCAGGCAATGAGCTTGCCTGCTTGTTGCCTCGTTTCATCCATCCCGTCCACAGCGTGGTCAATATCTCTCTCTCCAAAAGCAGCAGGTCCACCCGGAAAATAGAGGCGGACCGCAAGAAGGGAAAACATTGACCATGTTTTTGTTAGCAATGTTAATATAAAAACTATTGCAATTAATGCCCCCAATTCTCATGGGCATTGACAGGTGTATTCCCAGGAATTATCGATCTGGAGACCTGGCCCCTTCTCCAGGAATACAAAAAAACTATTGCCAATCCCCTGTCATCCAAGAGTTGCTCGTGAGCCTACACCGCCTGGGGCGGGCGGCGACGGGAATGCTTTTTGGTTCTGGCTACGATCTGATACGAAGCCGCTATATCTGGTGCCTCTCCGCATCAGCACCGGATCTTGTACAGCAAATTGGGAACACACTCACATCCTGCCTAGACGATCCAACTCTTCCCGAGAAACAGAGGGACGTGTAGTCTCGAGCACCTGTAAAAGGTCGGCTTGCGTGATCTCGTACTAGTGTCCCAAGCTATTAAGTAGCCGCATCCCTGATCAATAAAAATGCAGACAAGACCTTTTTAGGCGTGTCGGCTGGTTTCTTCTCGGTGTTGACATTTGTTTTAGAACTCACTATTTGTTGAAGCTATAGATGCTGACGTCAGTTTGCTTACTGAACAAGGCATCAAACTCAGCTACTCTTTTCTGCACCGCAGACTCCTCTGCTCTCGAAAGAAGCTTTTGTTCGCCAGTAGCACCAAGTGTTACATATCGAACCTGTTTCTCCTCCTCTTGCCCTGACCGTCTAGTCGGCGTTGCGTTAATAGACGCGTGTACGAGTTGGAGATGAGCATTGTACACCAGGGACTGAAGGTCAGCTCCCGAGTACCCCTCGGTCAATCGAGCAATTTCTTCCAAATCGACTGACGGTCCCAATGTTACCTTGCGACTAACGGCTTGCAAAATCTGCTGGGATTAGCTCATCAATAATATACAGAGACGGGATCTCTTACATCCTTTCGATCTTCCTCATTGGGCATGTCACATAGAACAGACTTGTCAAGACGACCGGGGCGGAGGAGGGCAGCATCAATGAGATCAGGTCGACTAGGTTGAGAAGTTAGATAGTGACAAAGGATATGGAGGGAACACCAACCTTGTGGCTGCGAGAACGTATACTCCAGTCAGGCCTTCTGCACCATCCATCTCAGTCAACAGTTGGTTCACCACACGATCAGTCACGCCTGTACTGTCATGCCCTCTAAAATCATGGATGTAGCAGACGTGGCGTGCGTGAGATGAAGACTAACGGACCTCTTGGGAGCGATAGAATCGAACTCATCGAAGAACAGGACACATGGTTTCGCAGAGGAAGCTCGATCAAAGATATCTCTAACCTGAGAAACAAATTTAAAAAACGGAAAATTCCCATCATTTCATACGCACGGATTTTTCACTCGCACCGATATACTTATTCAAGAGCTCAGGGCCTTTGATACTAATGAAGTTCAGCCCACACTCTTTGGCCACAGCAGAAGCAAGAAGTGTCTTGCCACACCCGGGGTAACCATAGAGTAACAACCTATTTAGACGTAAATAACAGTACGCGGAAGACTTTTTGCCAGCTTACCCTGAACGCAAGCGCAAGGGCGACTGCTTAAACAATGGAGCATATTTGGTGGGCCATTCCAGTGTTTCTCGCAGAATACGTTTGACTCGCTCCAGCCCTGGAATAAAAGTCGGCACTCAAGACCCCGGAGTGAAAGTGATCCAGATTTACCTCCAATGTCGGCCCACTCCACGTTCGATTTCTGAAGTGGGATATCACGTAAAGAGTGGGGAACGAAATCCACTTGCGCATTTGAGAAATCAGCGGCGGATAAATTAACCTGATGTATCTGTCAGATCTACAACAGTAACATATCCAAACCAACATGCTTACTTCAGTTGCTCCTGCTCCATGCTTCAGAAACGCTCGGCTTGCACCTTGCTGCACCGTACGGGTAACAAGATCCTGTAGATCAACAGGGGAATAACCTTCTGTGTGAGTCGAAATCATGGCAAAGTTCGGAGGATCGTCGGGGTCTATGATGACACCTGGAGATTTTACGCATAGTCGTTCCACCAAGTTTGCTAATATCTGATGAGCAAATTAGCCTTTGACGGGCACTAAGGGAACGCCTACTGACCTCCTTGCGCGCATCCTTATTAGGAGACTGGATATGGTACACTTCCTGGAAGATATGCAGTGTGTGGAGGAGGGCGTGCAGACTTGTTTGCGATTCAGCGGTACCAATCATGACTATCCCACGAAAGTTTGAAGGTATCATACGTTCTCCGGAAGAGTATTGGGCGATGAAAAGCTCCGTAATATGGCGAGAGCGAAATGAATCAGTGTGCTAGTAACCCGTATTTTAATATGGAAACAAGTTTCGGATGCAGAAACCACTCGCCTCGACCTCTGCCTTCAAGACCTTGTCGAGGTTATCAAATATGAGTACGGTCGGACGATGCCATGCCGCAATCTCGTACAGATACCGGAAGAGAGCCTTCAAGGTCGCTACCGGTTTCTCGGTGTAGATTTTGAAGTCAACGTAGTGGATGTCTTCGCCCAATTAGCAGCAAAATGATGCAGGACAATTAAGACCATACGTGCGTATGTGCGAGTGTCTTCCTCAAGCCGCTTCGCGATTGCCCGGGCTACCGAGGTCTTCCCGACACCGTTTCTCCCAGTCAAGAGAATTGCGGATACTACGGTGCTACATTGAGCAATACAAAAAATATCTGATCAACGAGTCACGCACTTCCATGCACCATCTTATTGAGAGAATGGAGAGCAAAATTAGCAACGAGTTGCTTGGTACCTTCCTCAAGGATGTCTTGCACGCCAGAAAGTACAATTTCCGGTAAGGATGGTTGCCTGCATTTGATAGGCTTCAATGAATGGATGTTCCATCACACATACTGATCCGACGTACTCACAGTGATTCTGCCTCGTCTAGGTTGTGAGCGGGAATATCACTGAAGAGGTCTGAAAACGTCTTTCGCTCTCCCGTTGGAGTAACACTTCGTTGGCAGCATCAATACGAGCGTTTGACAGCATCACGATCACGGAAAGATCTTACTCACTGAATCCAATGCCAATCACCGACACCTTCCAACCCGTACGGAAAGTACACGTGGCTTTCTAGGACCTTATCGGACCATCCCACTAATAAGAAATTTTCTGGGGACACGTTTGATGACGTCTTTTCCGCGGGGGGAGGTTCATTTTTCTCCCCTGGGTGAAGAATTTGAGCATCAGGCTCCTGCGTTCCCGCGTTCGCATCAGCATTGCGGGGTGGCTCAAGCGGGTTCTGTGGAGGTTCCAGCAATCGATACGAGAATTTCAAAAAAACATCTTTCATATCTTCCTTCATCGGATATCGGGATTGTGCAAGGTTAGAGAACATGTAGGGATGGATATAGGCCAGTATTTCCGGTCGATTGTAACGAGCAGATGAGGGTGAAAATCGGTCGATTAGGCGGGTTGGCAGAACTCGCAATACGGTCGCCGGTAATGATGGCTTCGCGGGATCTTTTTTTGCTACATCATCTTGAGAAGTGCTGGGTGGGGCACCTCCGACAGCTCTTTGGCGAGAGTGCATCTTCGGCGCGATGCTGACTTCGCTATCGGTTGTCAGGAGAGCTGCATTGCCTTTGGTTGACGGGACCAAAGAGACTGGGGAAGTTGGTCAGGAGAACACGTGAATCAAAGCAATAGAGCCTACCAACAATGAGGCGAACTCTTGTGCGACCCAATACCCATACATCAATTTCTTGACCAACCTTTGCGACCCGAACCTGGGACAATAGAGTAGACTCGACATGAGAAGCATGGATTTCCTGGACAAGAAATGATAAATATGCTAGTGGAACCGATAAAGCAGACTCACGATGATTTCCCAGTCGTCTGCGGTGAGAGGTTCTGTTCCCACTGAGGAGGCAAAGGGGAGATCATACAACAGACCGATCTCGACCTGCAGGAGACGAGATGAAACACCTTTTTTTTTTCCCTTGAGAGGTAGCAGACGTACAATGTCGCCCTCTGTGAATCCAAGCCCTTGCGCATACTGAGGATCGATCTCGATCGTCTCAAACGCGTTTTCTCGCGCGTCTGCATTGAAATAGGCGAGGGAAGAGGAAGATGCCATTCCGGTCCATCCCACATAGACCTCGACCTTCGAGGCTTGAGAGTCGCGTTTTAGATGTATGGCAAGCGTTTGTGGCCGCTGTCGGGTGTCAATAGATATTTATTTGGGGTACTGGTGCAATGCACGCACGCACTATGGATCGTTCGAGGAGAGGTCCATAAATTGAGATGGGTAAATTCACGAGGGAGGATTTCAAGGACACAAAATGTATTCGTGCTCTTCGTGGCATTTTTTTTCTTCTGACAGTGCAGATCTGAACGTGTAAACAGTAAAGATCAGGATGGGAGTAAGAGTGATCACATGCACATGTCCTCCTTGTGCCATGTGGGCGCTACTTGTAAGTGAACAGCTTGCTACTGGCTTACTGCCACAGCTCCTCCTCTCACACATTCCAACTAAGATCGATTTCGCAGTGCGAGACGTACTTGAACAGTATCAGCCTCATTCTCCTGCTGCGCCCCTGGGCGCCAGTGGGGCTGCGGATTGCCTCCGTTCTGGGAATAACCTTGGTCAGATAGTACTCGTGCCATTGGCATCTCCCAGCCTTGCCCACACCCGTCACACTATAAAATAGTTATCTAGGAACAACCTTCGCCATGGTCATCCTTGACGAAAAGTGTATGATTCCTCCTCCACCTTACGTTGCAACTAGTTCGGTCGCCCCACCGCCGTTTCCCGGCGGTCGGTCCCACCAAAGCTTAGCCACACTGCCCTCGCATCTACTCCTCAAGATTGTATACATGACATTTCCCTGGATGTCTGGGATAGATGACAGTCGACTTGAGCGCCAGCGCAGGACACTATATTGGTTGTCGCACCAACTTCGTTTGGTGAACAGGTCGTTTTACATTGGTAATCCCACTATCTATTGAATGAACAACCAGGATCTGACATACCTGTTAGCTTGCATGCATGTCCTGCGCTCCACTTATTTGCCCGCCTATGGGTCCCTTATCCGTGTTCCATACACGTCCGACCCGTTTCCTTTCTCCTCTTCGACCTCGCCCTCTGCTGGTCCTGTAGAGACAATGCAACGCGAGACACAAGTCCTTGATCTCTTCATTGTACTTAAAGTGCGCGAGGACGTGATGATGGATGACACCGAACTTCACCTTGAGCGTGAAGAGTCATTCAAGGACCTCTTTGATCTTATGCAGCCACGCAGCCGTCTGGAAGACTTGGTGCGCTATTATGGTCTCCGTGAGGGGGTGGTACACACAAACCCACCTGGCGGCTCCGCTTCGTCAGCGGCTTCCGAGTCCCGGTTCCACGATAATGTTGGCTCGGGCAGTTCAACAAGCCACCGCACGAGTACCGCCAGACCCACTCCCCTCCCGTTCTCTATGCTTTCCATATCGTTTTCTCCTAGGAAGGTGGGCCTTGTATTGATCACCACGAGCAGAAAGCGGACGATCCTAGAGGTCGCGCGGACAAGGGAAGAGAAGTTAGAGGTCGCCGCCAAGAAACTTGTCAAACAGCTCAAAGTTTGGCTGAGCGATGCTTAAAATGTCCCGCAGATCAAGTGGTGATGCATCCGTACGAGGGCAGTCACGATGGGGTACAGAACTGTGAAGGATATCGATACAGGTGAAATAGACAGTAGGGAAGGTCACGGATCTATGTATCATATCACATTTTGTAACATGAGTACTATACCTTGTAATCCTTTTGTTGAAGCTGGACTATAGTCGTTTCAAGTTCTTCCACTACCTGGCAATTTGAGCTTGCTATAAAATATGAATTCTATCGAAACACTATGTATATACATATGCATACGGACGATGTTCTTAATCTCGTCAAGTTAACAAACTACAAGACCACGAACAAAAAGGCACTCATTCAGCCAAGCGCGACCCAGTCGCACGCACGGACGCACGGACTGACTAATGTACCATTGCATCTTGATGACCGTCTCCTTGTGCGACTCGGAGTCGATCGTGTTGGTTTCATTGCACAACACAGACCTCCCCATCCCTGACTCTCGACCCGCGAATAGGCATACCGTCGGTGGGCATGCCACGCGGAGATAGTAGATCGTAGCCGATAGTGTGTCGATGAGTGTATACAAATCGTCGGCCCCCCTTGCGTCGGTTCGAGGCTTGAGGGCCCCCAGTTGTGCTGGGTCTCCGCGTCTAAACCGACCCTGTTCGGTTTGGGACAGAGGAGTACCGGAGGGGCTGTAAGATATTCTTGGTGAGGCAAAGATCACACCTCCATACATAAGGCTAGAAGCTTCTTCCGCAGAGACCAACCTCTTTATACCACGGCTGTGCATCGGAGCCAAATGAGATTCTCCCCAGGTTTGAATGGTGGGTGGACTACCAACCACATAGCAACTTTCCTTGCTTTAGGAGCGTTTTCTCCAACGGGAACTTCTATCCTACCGATGTTGCGGAATTTGGGATAGACCGCTTGGACTATGAGTGGTCTGCACCTGCCGGTGGTAGGGCTGACGTATCGCTGCTCTGCCCCGTGGAACGTGGGGCGATATTGGTATCGAAGCAGCAATATTGCTCAGTTCCAAACGACGATGCGCCAAGGAAAGTCTCGCGAAGGCTTTTCATTGTATGGTGACCTGGATCTACAAAATATTTAGCAAGACACCCCCACTAACTACATGCGGACTGACCTGCACGCGTCGGAGTGGGAGACCTGTTGACCACCGAGCTTTCTGCTCATGCTTATAGTGGCAAGCACAGAAAGATTTCCTCGTCACGTACCAGACCCACGATGAACGTGCTTATTGATTACTTCCAGTTTGGCCGCCATCTCCGAACATTCAATCACGGGTGCGAAACAGTGGCCCGGGGGTCAGAAACATAAAATCAGTTGGCAACAGTAGCTGGCTAACAGGCTTATGGAAAGTAGGGTCGCTTCCGCAAGTGCCCTATTGTCTTTTCGATGTCACGGCGCGCTATACCCACCGTGTTTCCCGAGTAATTGCCAACAATAAGAATCTAAGGTGGCAAATGTGAATTGAAAAGCCCACTTTGTCTTTACATCTTCATCTAGGTGTGACGCTCGCGGAAGGTGTGGTCAAAGAAGCTCCCAACCAACGCAGGCCATGTGACCGTTACCAATATCGCAGCCAAATGGCAGGGTGAGAGGTACTCTTAAAATTGGGTATCTACATTCACGTTCGTGAACTGCTGTACACGAGAGATATCATATTCATTGATCAGCTGCAATGCCAGGGAAGGACCTCTAAAAATAGATTGGAAACATACCGTTCTAGCCGGAATTTTGGGTAGTTGTGCTGCCTGTGAGTGTGATCAAGAAGATCGAGCCATCTACTGACGGGATGGCGGTTCAAATACGAGTCCGATACCTTGGTTAACCCATACGCAGCATGAGATCATGTGCGGGTTCGGGCCAGCCACTTGAACATTTTAGTGACTCCAGCTCACATACATCAGGGTCAACACTTTACCGGTGCATCTTCAAGCAGAAATCGGCTGCGTTATCTATCATAACGAATGGATCAGTGTTTAGTCTCTGCTTGAATGGTGAATAAAATACTTTAAATTCTGTTCAACATCAGCCCCAGGTCAAGACTCGAAGTCTCGTTGAAGAACTCAACTGTGGTGTAAACTTAAAATATCAGTGTACATCTACCAACTTTGCATGACTGCCGAACCCAACCTCTATACAGACTTGTATTTCGGACGAGCTAATCGACATTCATACTTGAGCAAAGGTTAAAGACCGGCCAAGGTTGGACCATGGCCGAGTGGTCCAATAAATTTGCAGAGTGCGAGACGAAATAAAAGTAAATAGTGAAGGGAAGACACCTGCCGCAGCTAGTGAAGTGGTGCCCCCAGCCTGCATGGAATAACTGTCAATGGAGGACGGGAAAAGGAGTGGAGGCAGTGTAAAAACCACGAGCGGAGAGGAATCGACCTGTCTGCCCGGATCCAGAGCTGCAGGTGTAAAGGAAAACGTGCGTCGCCATCTGTCAGACACACATGTGGAAAAAGTGTCGACAGGATTGGGAGGCAAGTGGGACCTGCACTGTATGACAACCTTATCTCCTTCAAAACGCTAATTAGTTTTGCTACGACGAAGCCAGATTTCGTAGGAACCTGGGGAAACATCAGCACAGACCCTCCAGTCGTGTAAACTGCCTTGGGGTATACAGCCTTTAGCTTCAACTTGCGTCATATTTTTGTCACAGTGGCAAATGACCACAGATGTGCACTCGTTGATTTGATGCTCCTCCTGCTCATCTGCATGCTATTATTGCTATAGACAAGATCAAATAAGTTCAGCACGTGTCAATCCATAAATTTACTGTCTTTTCACAATAACTCGAGCGCTTATTGGTACGAGATTGGACTGTTGAATGTCTGACAGTAATGTATGATGACCAAAGACTCTGTCAATGGCCCATACCTTAAGCATATGTTGTCCTAGGCTATCAACCACTGACGTGGAAACTCGAGCAGCGCATTTGGCAAACAACGCCGCAGTTCTCTCGGGTGCACTGTCCGGGATTAGTCCAAGTGCTAGCACTGATAGGTTGGTCGAGGTCGAACGATGGTGTCCGCGGAGCGCGGAGGACGAGTTGAGCGGGTATGGAGTATATTGCCCACGACCTCACTCCCAGTTCCCACTTGTCGGAAGCCGACTCAGACTTTATCACAGTCCCACACTGTCACTGGTTCATCGCGATAAACATACTTATTGACAACTTTCTGACAGCAGTTATGTTCCTTTTTGCCCACATCATACATGTTTCAGACGTTTCCGATGGATGGAGATATCCTCGTCTATCCTCAGATTCCTCACGGAGTGGCACATGTCCATGTACTTTTTTGCAGAGCCCAATCAGAGCCCGGGAATAGGAGTCGAGTTTTTCCCGGTCACTGATTCATACAGATCCAGTGGCAGTCTCTTCGCGCTGATGTCGAACATGCGTGGATAACGACCGCGCCGTCCTCAGGTTCTTGTCCAAAAACACCCACTTCGACGCCGAGGCACTCCCAGGCTAGCCGTACCATATATAAATCTCTCCCTCGAAGTTAGACTTTATCCTTTCTCACTTATTCTCAAACCTGACGCTACCCAGCTCAATAACAAATCTAATAACGCCGAGGAGTCCACCGTCTGCAAGCGACGCCTCGCACCCCCGTTATCCTAGCCTCTTCCTCCCACAATGACCTCGGTTTTCACCTCCCCACAGATTCCCCCACGAGTACCACCTGAAGTATGGCTTAGGATCTTTAGCTTTGCTACCGACCTCGAGGCTCTCTTGAACTGTGACAGTCCGATTTCTTCGGACTTACCCCGCATGTTTGTTAAACAGCACGAACTACAGGGATTGAAAGATTCCCTCCGCACAAAACGCAGCATGACTCTCGTTTGCAGGACTTGGAACGACCTTGCATTTGAATTCCTCTACCAAAGCATCCTCATTACCAAAGTGGATACTCTGGTTTCCCTCCACGAATCATTCCAGAGACACGCCTTGACAGCACAAGGCAAGAATCGACTTGGCTGGTGGACAAAGCGTTTAGATGTCCTCGTCGAAGATGAGCGCTGCGAAGCTTCCGACTACAGCATGCTTGCCGCAGTCATACGCCAGCTTCCGAATCTTTCTATCATTACGCTTTCCATGCCCATGCTACCATTCAACGACTGTTGGCTCCGCCAATTACCCACATCTGTCATCGTGTCTCTGGCTGAGACATGCGGGACGTCACTCCGGGTATTCGACTGTTCCGAATCCATTCTTCGACCATGCAGGCAAGCATGCATGCGTTGTCTACCACAGTGCTTAAAACTAACGACTTCATATCAGAGAGGACTTAATGATGCTGCTTGCGGCATCTCCAAATTTGAGGGTACTTAGGTGCCCAATTTGCTCCCCTACGCCTGCCGATAGGGCTTCTAGAAATCGCCTTGACGTTCCCGTCATGCCACAACTGGAATCCATCACTCTCATGTCTGTCTTTCTGCGAGATTACCTTCCACGAGACAAAGATGCAAACCACCTCCCTGCACTCCGTCAGCTCACCTACGATTGCATTCCCCCGCCGTTCTTCGACCATGCATGGAAGAATTTCGTGAAGCTAACTTGCGCCAATCTCACTTGTGTCACTCTTGACTTTTGTCTTCCCGGTGACTCTCTCCAGAATGAACTCGATTTACTCTCCGAATGTTGCACGGTGCTCGACAAGCTTGTTATCTACCTTCGCTCCTGGCTCGAGTTGAAACCACGCCTTGTCCTCCCGCCAGTTTCCTACCTCGGTCTACACTCCAAAGCTCCAAAAGGACCACTGTTCCATCACCAGGCTTTGGTTTCTGCTCTCGTGACCCTAACGGCGCCAAAACTTAGGACCATTCGGCTACTGCATGCTAATGCAGCAGAGGAGTTGCGCGAAAATATGTCTTCATTTGCTGCAGAGGACCGTGCTTGCCTAAGTTCATGCGGTTTCTCATTGGAAGATTCCGAAGGTCGTATGCTGTTTTCTTGAAGGAACCATCCCTTGTCTGGGATAGGTTCGTTCTGTTTGCGCGGGCTGCTCGTTTGAGGTAGGGGTATTATTTGAGTTTCTCACACTTCCTTTTCATGTATGTACCAATAGAACCGGCGAAGTTCGAGTCGATCAGGACGGGGTTGGAACCAGCGAATGGCATGCAGCGGTCCCTATGGTCAAGTAACTTCAGCATGGAAACTTAACAGTACACACGTAGTCCATGGTGTGTACACCAATACCTCTAGATCTGTGTCATGTTTCTCACCTGTCTCGTCATGTGGTCCGAGCCTGCTGTAAAGAAGCTTCCACGCATCTGTGTGAACACTTGACATTTTCTGGGTCGGGGCTCATATGCCCGGGCCGCATGCGGCTGTATCTGATGACCATGCAGAGAACTCCCGTTCGCCCTCATTAGCGACCAACGAACATATGGATGAGCAATATAGGTCGTCAACAACAGGCTATCACATGCGTATCACCCAGTCCTCCGTGACTACTTGCTGTGTCCTCTTAGTACGAGGAGTTCCATCTGGCCTATGAGAAGAACTGTGTCAAAGCACCAACGTGAGACACGCTTGCTATGGCAATCTTGAACCGAATGCGCGCATGTCGGAACCGTTTGAGGCGCATGATGTTTCCCGCTGTATGCATAGAGATATCAAGCCGGTTTATGATCTGGATAGCGAAGTTATTTCTGGTAGTAATTCCGAAGAGGTTAGTATAATCCAGCTGGTACTTAGTCCAAGCTGCTTGTATTTAGGGGTATACAGATATGGAAATTCCTTCCGAATTGAACTTGCCAGTGAACGTGGCAACGCACGGTGGAAATACTATCCAGTCAACCTCGCTCCAGAGTTCAAAGTTCGAACGTTCAGTACTCAGTACTCAGTGCCGGCGGTTACCGAGTTTGAGCCAAATCTGGGTAGCGAGACGACTCCATCACCCGAAAAAACAGCGGTGTTGTATGCCGAATGCCTGACTCCGAGTCGAGCCGCCATGTCCTCAAGCTGCTCATCCTCGGAATCATATTCCACATCGTGTTTATCGCGTCTGTATTCGATTGCTACTTCAGGAGCCCTGTTGTTCATGGCATGACACGCTATGGCTCAAGCCCCGGAGACTCTAAGCGCCTAGTGCTCATTGTGGGTATGTCGAATTATACAATGTATGTTGCGTCGCCCTAACACGTTTTGAATAGGTGACGGCCTTCGAGCTGACCTCTTGTTCACTCCAAACGGGTTTTCGTCAGTTGATTCTGCCCCAGAGGTAGTTGCCCCGTACCTGAGGTCCATCGCGGAGAAACGCGGTGCCTTCGGAGTATCTCATACTAGGGTGCCTACCGAGAGTCGCCCGGGACATGTTGCCATCATAGGTTTGTCATCACATGTACCATGCCTTCTATCTTTACATTCGGATGGATAGGGGGGATGTATGAAGATGTCTCAGCAGTCACAAAGGTCAGACATGAGCGTGATTCCAGTTACTGTCCATGACCTTAGCGTGCCAATCACAGGGCTGGAAATCTAATCCAGTAAGAAGTTAACATAGAGAAGCAATTCTCCGCTGACTATATCCCGGTCAAGGTGGACTTTGATTCAGTATTCAATCAATCAAGTCACACCTTCTCGTTTGGGTCACCCGATATCCTGCCGATGTTTGCCAAGGGTGCCACTCCTGGCAAAGTCCGCTCATGGTGCTATGATGAGGAAGCGGAGGACTTTACAAAAGGTTTATATAACGCCGAGCTTTTTCGTCATCGGCCTAAAGAGATCATGTGCAGATGCAACTACTCTCGACACATGGGTACTGGATCAACTCCATGTACTATTTCGAAACGCGTCAGAAGATGCTACGCTAAATTCGAACCTGCGCGAAGACAAAGTGATATTTTTTATGCATCTCCTGGGGTTGGACACTACCGGTCATTCATACCGTCCTCATTCCGAGGTGAATCCAGTGACTTAATCGAGGTTTCCTGCACTCAAGTAGACCAACAGGAGTATATGAACAATATCCAAGTTGTGGACAACATTGTCCGCGATACAGAGAAACTCTTCTTGGATTTCTACGGGGATGAGGAAACAAGTTTCGTATTTACTGCCGATCATGGTATGTCTAAAATAGGTAATCATGGAGACGGTGGTGAGGCACTATCCCGCTCTCGCAAGTTTCGCCTTCATCGCCTTTCTCAGACCCGGATAATACCCGAACACCACTCATTGCGTGGGGCAAAGGCATTCGGGGTCCTCTACCCGATTCCTCACCTTCTTCGCACGACGACTTCTCGCGGCCATGGAAGCTGGACCATGTACTCCGCCGAGACGTCTCTCAAGCGGACATAGCTCCTCTAGTGGCGTCACTCGTCGGTATAGATTGGCCAGCGAATTCGGTTGGTGTGCTGCCTGATGTAGACCACACAAGGGCCGGCTTCCTTAACCCTCGTGGAGGAGAGGAGGCTCTTGCTCACACGGCACTAGTCAATACTCAGGTCTTGTCAGAGCACTACCGTATAAAACACGGTAAGTTGTCGTTTGCCATTGAATGTAGATTCTCATCCTTCCAAGAGCTCAAGCAGGCAAACATTTTGTTCTATAAACCATTTGGTCCTCTCGAAGGTGTGGATGATTCCGGAATGCCAGCCCGCATCCGGAAACTTGCATCTATCGAACAATCACTCAGAGAAGGACGATGGAACAAAGCGCGTCAACAGTCTGCGCAGTTGATAAATACTTGTTTGGAAGGCTTGCGCTACCTTGAAACGTCAGCTTACGTTGTATCCCAATATGTCCTGATCTGACAAGATATTTAGCTATGATCGCTTCTTGATTCGCTCTATTGTCATCGTGGCGTATGTCGGATGGGCTGCATATACTTCTATCCCCCTCCTCCCTGCCCTCGACGGCCCACCGGTGTCGGCTGCCAGGAACGGGCTAGTTAATGCATTCACTCTTTTGACATTCTTTGGTTACGCGATGGCCTTCTGGATACAGAACTCACCGTGGACATTCTACGTTTATGTTGCCTTCCCGTGCTATTTCTGGAGAGCGTTCTACCTGCGAGGGGCACCCGCTCTGCTCAGAGCCATATCCCAATCCTCTTTCTCCTCCCGCCAGCTTTGCACCTATGGGTTACTTGTTGTTGTCTCACTTCAGAGCATGGTAGTATGTGCATCCCTTCGTCCTGAAGTTATGGTTCACATATTACATTCCCAGGCCGCGTACACCTACCGCTCTATATGGAGTGTCGGTTTTGTCATCATTGGAGTCTTATGGCCATATTATGCTTGGCCAAGCTCAACGCTCTCACAGAATTGGAAACTTGCCCTACGGTGGACTTTTAGTTGTCTAATTACCGCTGTCTTCCCCCTCCTCCCAGTTGACAAGAAGGAAAACCTTCCAACCATGTAGGTCCCGAGTGATCGGGGTTGCGTGGTGCTGACGAGCTTCTAGCCTGTTTGGTGGTGCCGTGATGCTCTTTATAGGTGTTACGCAAGCTTGGCCATCCGACTCAGGTTCGGGCTTCAAGAATAGAAGAGTTTCCGCGTTTTTCCAAGTGAGGGAAGAATCTTTATGCTTGTTATTCTCACTTAGTTTCTGGAAGGCGGGCCTTCTCGTCGCTACCATGGTGGTCACTGCCAGTTCTGTCGCCAGCTTGCAAGCTAAAAATGGCTTGCCACCCCGCAACCAGGTCGCCGCATGGACAATTCTTGGTATGTTCTGCTCTGTGCTTATAATGTCCCTTAACTTTACTTTGATTCGACCAGTGATATCATCACTATACCCATTCATATCCCCAGTACAACATTCCTCCCCGAGGTCCAAAATCGTGACACTCTTTCTGGCATTTTCTGTCTGTTTTGTTGTGTTGTCGATATCCATCGAAGGTCTCTTCTACTCGGCTTTTACATGCAATTTACTTGTGTGGATAGACGTCGAAGCAGCTGTTCGGAAAACTTTGGGCGTTAACGGATCCACGCCAAAAGAGGTCCGGTCGGACGGTTATCGCTTCCAGGCGGACGATGTACGGATAGCTCTGTTTTTCTTATTTTTCGTGCAGGTCGCCTTCTTTGGGACTGGAAAGTATGTTACATTTGTGCGTTGTTTGTCCATCTCTTATGCTGACTTGGCCCATCTTCAGTGTCGCATCCATATCGTATGTTTTACTGGGTAATATGTGGATGTGGTTCTCACAGCGCGTCTAGTTCCTTCTATCTAGAGCCTGTGTATCGTCTTGTGCCGGTATTCAACCCTTTCTTGATGGCGGCCTTACTGGTTCGGATTCCACTTTGGTCGTATACACGCGCTGACCTGCCCATGCAGATATTCAAGATCGTCGCGCCATATGTGATCCTGTCAGCAGCTTTTGCGACTCTCAACGCCCGTTTACGCTTGCCCCCTTTCTCCCTGTTCCTCGTAGCATTAACCCTTACTGATGGTGGGCATGATGTTGGATTCGCCAAGACTCATATCTGATTGCGCCAATAGGAATGACGATGACATTCTTTTTGAACGTGACTGATGCCGGTAAGAAATGACAGCTCCATCCCCATTCGTTGACTGATGCGCGCAATAGGTTCCTGGTTGGAGATAGGGCAATCTATCAGCTTCTTTTGCATCACGTCTCTTTTGTTAGTGTGGTCGGCTGGCATTTGCGCAGCAGGCGAGTATCTTATGGGGGAAACTTTGATCCCCGTCGAGTCCATAGATAGAAAGAAGGTAATATAGTCCTACGATCGTCGGTAATATGAACGATATCATGAGAGCGGATGGGGACGTACATACAGACAATTGAGTTAGTACTTTTTTGTGTTTAGACTCTAGAGAGGCGATGCGATGCAGAAGCGCTGACAATCTGCTAACGTTTCAGATCCCTCCGACGGCATGTGAACGGATGTGGTCGAATTATCCTTTTTCAACTTGTTTGTAACAGACGAAACTTCCGCAAGGGTCGAAGTCACTTATACAAGTTGGATTGCTGAACGGAGCGACGACCACGCCTACTTGATCAAGTGTATGACCCAATATACAAGATAAGATACGGAACCGATACACGATACAAGGGCAAAATTGGCTGATTAACAGGGACAACATGGAGATCAGCGAGTGAATGCCAAAGCTTTGGCGAGCACTGCGGGTCGGCAAGGAATCAGGATATGACAGCATCTCCTGGCGGAAATGACGAACCAGAGTCGTAGCTGACCTCGGAAGGGTCTGTACCTTGAACTTCAAAGGCTATGCCATCTAGCCCCCGCTTGAGGGCTTCTCGGGAGGAAGCAAAGAGCATCTTGTCTTTGATACTGGCGTCGTTGGGAGACCTGATGAGGTAGGCACGTGGTCAACAGTGATGAAGCATGAAGTCGGCCTTCGTAGGTCCTCTCCTCAAGTCGAAGGAAACAGAACTCACCACGAAATGAAGCAAAGTTTGTTTCTCTTCCCGTCCTTTTCGAATTCTAAATCGTAGACCGCCCAACGGCATTGATCCTTTGGCAGGTTCTCTATAAAGGCTTCATAGGTCGATGCGGAGTCCGAGGTCTTCTCGACGATGATCTCGGACAGGGTGTCGTTGAGGGTGAAGAGGATGTACTTCAAATTCTTGCCCAGCTTGAACTGCTGGTAAGTCGTGATGCACACATCTGCAACTTTGACGCCGGACTCTGCCTGCGTAGCGTTTAGCAACGTGGAATTGATAGTCGTCAGGGACGATATCGAGCTTACCATGGTAAACAGTTTGGATGATGAGGCCTCGATGAGGTACTATCTGTTCAAGTTAGGGGCCCATCACGCAAGCTGACAGCTCCTTATAAACAAAATGGCCAACAGCACTTTGCTGGTTGCGGGAGCAGTCAAGTCCTGTGTGGGGCTGCGGCGCATTGCACAGGATCGCCACACGCGCTGCGACCTGCGCAATGCATCAGCCAATTCCAATGTACCACTGAGACAGTTAATGATACAGATACGACGAGGTATTTACAGGACTACAGTAATCGACCTTTCGTGCCCAGGCCCACCCTCTCCTCATTTACCGACGCCTGATCTGTTCCATCTTATTCGCCACTTCATTGGCCGTTTGACGAGCGCCAAGCAGCCCGACACCTTCTGCAGGTGGAGCCCAACCATCCGGTATACGCTCTTCGCCGTACCATTGTTCGAGCATAGACAGCGGTACTTGGCCGTTATCCTTTTTAAGAAGCAACCAGCACAGCGCAGCCTCGCCCGTGCCAATCTCGGAGTGGAGGTGGTCCAACGGTGATGTCAGCCGCGCTTCTCTATCCACCCGCAACTGTGCAAACGCATCGAGGCTCAATCCCTGGTTCTCGTTCGCATGCGATAGGAAGGCGTCAAGAAGCTCTGGGTCCACTGAGATAGGGGCTTCGGCGTGGCCAGCGATGGCATCTCCATGAACGAGGGATGCGTCGTGCTCAATTCTATTGTGCAGCGCGAGCTTGTCGAGGTCGAGGCGCAGGGCGTGGCCACAGAGAAGGATGCCGACAAGCGCTAGCAGGGCTGCGAGGGGGAACGACAGGTTGTAGACTGAGCGGACAGCCTGTATGAGTTGCCAGAAGCCGATGTTTTTGCCGTCGTGAGGGCTGTAGACTATGAGTTGTGCTCAAAACGAATGGCAGTTGCGGTACTTACAGGTAGCCGTGGTTTGCCAAAGCATTGAGGGCGGGACAAGGAGAGCGTTTGTCGCCCCGTGCAGCGGGCACGAACGGAAGACGGCTGGTGGTCGACATTGCGGCGGACAGAGAAAAGCCCCTGTGTGGCGTCAGCCTATTATGCCCAAATATGTGGCTGTGCACCCCATGGGTCGAGGCAATCGATAGAAACCCTTGTAGTCTCACGGGGCTTACCTCGTCCTGATGACTTTGCTTATTGGACTGACATCAAAGTGGTACAAGTCTATTTGTATCAGGTGCCATGTCCAGGTATAACGAGCGGACATTTTATATGTATGGTGGACCCAAAGCTGCATAGACATATCAGCGACTGCGCATGTACAAGCAATCCAACGTACCATTCCTGAAGACACCGAGAGTGAACTCGACAACTAGAAGTAGGACACCACCACCTGGAGCAAGTCGAAGCACCTTCGGTGCAAAGCCCTTGTAAAGCGCCGCCGGTCCTTCTTCTCGCACTATTGTAAGGAGTCTGACCACAATAGTTAATCATGTCTTCTTAGAGCGAGGAAAAGCGAACATACGCAGGGTATGTCCAGTTGTATTTGGGTGTTACCCCTGGGACCTTCGTGGCTCCCTGGATGCGTGACTTGACTACCTACGAAACGAACAACTCAGCTCTTGATCAACTGACATATGCGTCCAAACGTACATCGAATGGGGTATTGATGGCTGTGCCAACGAAACCGCCCACAGTTCCAGAGACAAAATTGTTGAAAAGTTGGCTTTGGGGGGTCTACCATTGTCTTTCTATAAAACATTCAGAGACAAAGGGAACGGTCTCACCTCTGCCTTTGGCATCAGACTACGCACTTGGTAAATACATCCGAAGTATCCTCCGTTCCACCATAAGTGTCTGTCAAGAGAAGGCCTCAACATTGCACACTGTCAGGTGAGCAGACGTCCCACCTCCAGAATGTTGCCTCCATTCCAGCGTAGAGCCCGAGAAATCCTTCTTTTCTAACAATCTGCTTAATAACATCTATCGGGCCTGCGAAAGTGCTTGTTTTATCTTGCAACCTGCAATGAATTGAGCATAGCCCATGAAGACGTGGAAAGCACCGGGAACTTCACTTGATTTTGACAAGTTCAAATGGAACGACAACGAAGGACTCGGTAGCGCCAGCGCTGCACCCGGTAAGAAAGGAGAGCTGCTGTGTCATTTTACTTTCACCAGTCATCCCCAGGAAGGTTTTCCCCCAGAAATCATTGGCGGCGCTGAGTAAGGGGGTATTTAGTGAGATGAAGGAAAGCGCTCTAAATCAGGGAATATTACTTACAACTTGACCGCACGCTTTGGTGCCTCCATAAGGAGTGGCGGAACCAAACCTGATAGCAGTTATTCAGAAGGGACAAAAGTCACAACATCATCGTACCTCTGTACAACCTGCCAACACTAAACTTGTTCTTTAGTCTTGGACAAGGTAAATCCATGTGAAGCTTACCCTTCCTCGCGGATGATGGAGGTGAGAGTGCCAACCATGCCATGCTTGGCCTTCCCGGTCTCTAGTTGCATACGCGTCTTGACCTGCAATCATATATTCAGTGTCGAAGAATGGGTACATAGCACAGAGGAATATAAACGTACGACATCTAACAAAAGACGCACGAATCGCGTCAGGCAAGAACAAGACTTGCATGCCACTCACCAAGCGGGTAGAAGGTCAGGATTTCCGACACACCAGCAATTGCGCCAGCGGCGAAATTGGCAACGAAGGGAAGTGCTATTTAATTATGGTAAAACGTTCCCGTTAATGATGCTTCTCGTTAGCAGGCACCAGGGAAGGACGAGAAGGCGATGCCCACGTTTGGGTTGTTCAGTAGCCATGTCAGAAAGTACGTTTGGAAGGATGGAAGCTTTGCTCGTGTCGAAAAACGTTGCAACGACAAGTTGGACTGCGTGATGGACAGTCTACGGAGCTTGAACGGAGACTCGTATCTCGGGTCCGGAGCGAAACTACCGTGTGACGTGGCACGTGATACCGTCACTTTATGTGACTGGATGTCACACAACTTTTCTCGAGCAGGTTTGGATTGCCCTACGATGGTATACATCGCATCCTGGCAGGAATACCAAGAGGCTGCGGAAAATTTGTATGTCAAGTCTCCGAGCAAGGTCAGTTTCATCCTTGATAGCACTCTGCTCAGCTATATCATGTCACCCAGACACGATATTGTGTAAAATGGAAATCGTCAGAGGGGAAACTTGTCCTCAAGATCACCGATGATACGACGGTATGCGATCATTCAAACAGGAGGATCGCAAACCTTTTTCATATTTCGTGCCTTTCACATCCAGTGCATCAAATTCAAAACTTATTCATCGATCTTTCTCAATCGATTCGAGTCCCTCAATCTTTCTCTGATGCAGAAAATGCAGAACAGGCGTCCAGAACCGCCTCCATCTACTGCTCCGCCACAATCATTGGCTAGCGGAGATTCAAGTCACCCACGGGCTGCGTCTCCGGTGCCTGCTCCACAGACCGGCCTGCCCGCTGGAGGAGTAAAGAAGAAAAAACCAAAGAAAAGGAAATAGTCGGGACCAGTGACTTCGCTTCCAGTGACACATTGACATGCTCCGTGAGTCCGCTCACTCTGTCGTGAGGTGCCTCTGATGGTGATTGACGCACGTAAGTAGCGGGGGCTATGTTTCACGTCCTTCGTCGCCTGTTATTTGATGATGGTCTTCATCATGCGTATACTGTGGGCGATACCTATCCTCCGTGTGGATTGCACATACGTATGCTTCACGTAGGGCAAGTTTATTGTGGACTCTAGATGTCGGTCCGGGTGTCAAGCACTGTACAGAATGCATCTTTTCCAGTGATGTAGCAAATCGAGGCATTCTGGGGCGGGTCATTCATGTATAGAATAATGTTATGGTCTTGCTGCTATATCAACATAGATTTGATACATAGGCAAGCATGATGGTGTCCGGGGTTCGTTTGCCATGACACCTAGCTGAGGCCCGAAGGGAGACTAAAGAGGACCACTTCCGATCTCGCTCACGTCTCACTCGCACGCATTACTGCATCTGAAGCTCACCTGAGGCAATTCGACCTTGAGCTTGAGACTTCGAATATATCTGTGTACGTAGGAACGTCCTTCTCTCAGATTCCCACAACCCACATAATGTCACGCACCCCTGGCGTAACAGTACTTCCCCTTCGACGGAGGGCCGACTCGTCAGTACTGGTGACAAGGCCACGCCCTTCGGCGGAATTCAGAGCCGTGCAGCCAGGTGGTCTCTTCTTGGCCAAAGGCATCTGTGCGTGACCACACCAGATCAGGACCGTCTTGTTCTTGCACCAAGGACATGGCTCTGCGCCGATTCACTACCTCCGTAGACGGTACTATTCCGATCCCAGCACTTCTGTACAATGATGAAGACCTTCTTGCGTCTCAAGACAACGTCGGAATCTATGATGGGTACGTATTATTTCTTCACTTTCTCCGCCAGTGGTTTCTACGGACATGCAATTGATCGTATAATTTATTTATTTCATCAATCAACACTAATCCATAGTATTCAGAAATCTGCCAATCATCAGTCTGGTGCAGTACACGTGTCCTCGCATCGCCTTTTCTTCGTAAACTCGCATCAACCAATTTCGCATTCATTCTGTCTGGATCTCGCGCACATTATGCGGACTGATTACTATGCGGGATTGTTCATGTCCTCACCGAAAGTCACACTGTACCTCGATTCCGCATTCGTTCCCCCGTCTGGTAGTCAGGACGCCGCCAGTGACAACTTGGAAAGCTGGGTTTGCGATGTGTGCAACCATCGCAATCCCCCGGGGCTCAGTCCGGCCGCCGCACGGATATGTGCCCTCTGTGGAGTACCCAGAAGTGCGCTGTCGGGCTCCCCTCAGCCCAAGGCATTAACCTTGTCTACCTCACAACCTGCATCGTCTTTATCTCTCCCTGTCGCCTTTCCAACACTGTCTAGATCTTTTACCCCCCCACCATCCACTAGCGGGCGTTCACCGATTGCATGCACGGCATGTACATTTCTGAACCACCCCTCCCTTCGAATCTGTGAGATGTGCTCTACCCCATTGCCGTTCGCTCCAGGGTACCCTGGAATAAATAGCAAGTCCGCACCGTCATCTCGGCCTGTGTCCCCGCCCGTTGAAGACGATGTCTCGGATCCTGCTAATCCTCTCATTAAACTGAGTTTCCGTAAAGGTGGTGACCGGACATTTTATACGATTCTCAGACGCGCTCTCAAGGCTAGGGCATGGGAGGTTAGTCTAGTGATGTGGTCCAAGAAATTCACCCCTAAATTCCTATTCAGGGTCGACAAATAGGCAAAGGACCTAGAAGTGGTACTTCGAGCCTCGGTGTCGTCTCTCCTGATGGAGGCTCGACGCCAGGACCTCTGCGACCATCAGGCATCGGTAAATTCATTTTTATTGTGCCTTTGGGGGGGGTGTTGAGGGAACTTATTAGATGGCATTCTACGCAACGTTGAGACATCGGCGCAAAACACAGAAACAGAATTGTCCGATGCCTTCAAAGATCTCGAGGCTCTGATGGTGA
>JBBPSC010000123.1:0-31012 GCA_038093395.1 Baorangia bicolor
GGTCCTCATGTCATGCTTCTATTCTATTCCATGGCTATGCTGCCACACCATGCATTATGCACATGTTCTCCTATATCGTAGATTAGACGTACACAGGTGTACACATCCATGTAGTATATAAACCCCAATACAACGGCCAGAGAACTCCAGTCTAGTTCTCTTGGTCTTTTCCCCACAAAGATCAGAGTAGTCTCCTTACCCTCTCTTCCTCCAAGTCTAAGTGTTTTAGTGCAACCTTTGAGCTTTACGCTTTTTGGGTTGTTTCAACTACTAGGAACACCATGAGAAATTAATAGTGAAAGTTACTAACCTTGGTAGAAATCCTCTAATCCTTAGATATACATGGCTTGCCAAGCACAACCCCAAGATTGACTGACAGACAGGTGCTGTCAAACTTGCACACTGTCCAAGAACATACTACCTAATCTCAGATAGATCTGTATTTTTGAGAACCTTAGAAGAAAAGGAACTCAATAATATGCCTCATGTGTACCATACACTAAAATGAATTAGCCAACTCCAGGCAACAGACAAGCCAGAAAAGACTCCTGTAGAACTGGTTCCCAAGAAGTTCTACACATGGTTAAATGTGTTTGGAAAAAAAAAATCTGAGTGAATGCCCAAACATAAACCATAAGATCACACCATTGACCTCAAAAAGGGTTTCAAACCCCACAAAGGAAAACTTTACCCAATGTCAGTTACCAAACAAGAAAAGATATCAGCATTTGTTGATGACCAATTGCAGAAGGGTTACATTAGATCCTCTAAATCTCCCCAAATATCCTCCATGTTCTTTATTCCAAAGAAAGACAGCAAAAAGAGGATGGTACAGGATTACTGATACCTCAATGAAAATATGATAAAAAATAATTATCCACTTTCCCTCATTGCATAGCTCATTGATAGACTCAAGGGAGCTAAGCTATTTACAAAAATGGATTTATGTTGGTCAAAATGCAAACAGAAGGCATTTGACACATAGAATGCTTTCCCATGGCACCCATATTGGCTTATCCTGACAACAATTGTCAATTCAGGATTGAATATGATGCATTGGACTTCACAACCTGTGCTGTGCTATCTATAGAAAAGGAAGGGATCTCATATCCAGTCATCTTTAGCTCCCACAATATGTCACCAGAGCAAAGAAATTATCCTATTGCTAACAAGGAAATGCTAGCCATTATAGAAACATTAGAATAGTGGCACCACTACCTTGAAGGCACAAAGTTCCCATTTGAGATATGGATGGATCATGCCAATCTTCAGTACTTTATGAAACCCCAGGACCTTAACCAACATCAGGCTTGCTGGGCACAATATCTCATATAATTCAATTACAAATTGGTCAGGAAGCTAGGTGCTTCTGTGGAAAAAGCCAATGCCTTATTTCAAAGGAAAGACCATTCTGTGGGAATTGAACATTATAACAAAGAAGTCCCAATGATTCCTGCAGAACATGTGGGAGGTACGAAAAAAGAGTATAGGTCCATAGACTCAAAGAATCTCTTCTCAAACGTGTCAGAAATGCATAGTCTAAATTAATGGACACAACTTGCCAAGGCTTTGAGAATGACAAAAACAGATTCTCAAAGTTTAACTGCAAGATCTACAGTGGCTCAAAAAACTGTCCACATGTTTGGTCATTTTTCACTAACAGCAATATTACCCAATAACCCCTAACCCTAATCTTCAACTATAAGTGTATGAAATGAAGTATATACTCTTGGCTTTCTATTGGTACAATGATCAAGGGATATGGATAAGAAGTGATGAAATGGCAGCCAATTCAAAATAACAACTCATTCGGACAGTTTTTTGACTTTATTTAAATCTGGATATCTAGTACTCAGTATGAGCTCCTTTGGCCTTGGTAACTGCTTCAATCTTTCTAGACATGATTTTTGTCCATCGTTAACACACTTACACAGAAATCCTCCCCCACTTCATCACTACCCTATTCCATAATTAATTAATTTCCATAAAAGCTATTTTATAATCTAAAAGGTGTTCTTTAAGATAATTCCAAGTATGTCAAATAATATTGAGGTATAGAGAGTATGCAGGCCAATGTGGAAGGTTGATTTCTTGCTCCTCACAGTAGATCTGGGCTCTTTTGAAGGTATGATTGGGGTTATTGTTACACTAGAAAATGACTTCATCTTTAAAAATTGCAGATTTCTCACTGCTCTACAATAACCCTTTCCCCAAATTGGTCATATACTGTTCAGTATTCACTCTCTGCTCAACCTCACTCAAAATTTACAGACCATTCCATCCTTTACAAGCCTATACCATTAATAAACCTCCTTCAAATATAATCACTTTTGACCACTTTGGAAGTTAACTGCTCATTTTTTTTTTCCACACATACTCCTGCCAATAGGACCTAATCCTATTGACCTTGGTCTCATCTGACCAGATGACCATCTTTTAGTTCTTCACAATTCAATATTGGTATTTGTGAGCAATTACTAACTTCTCTTGCTATAAGTAGTAGAGAGAAGGGGCTTTTTTTCTTCATTGCAGCCTTTAATAAGGCTTTCTTGAGGGTATTTCTCACTGTCTGTGAAGAGACAGGGGTATTGATGATGGCATTGATGAAATAAGTGGCCTGGATTGCATTATTGACCTTGGCAATACTAGTTTATTGAACAATAACCTATTTATTGGTCTAAGTAAATTTAAAAAGGTGGCCATTATAGTGGTATTTCTTCTCTGGGTGGATTCCCTGAAGAATACTAAGCAATGGTAGACACTCCTAGGCAAGTTTAGGATGCAAGGAATAATTCAAAAAAGCAAAAAAAAAATAATATTATCTTGTTCAATAGTAAAGATATATTTTATAGTGGAAATAAAATAATATACTTGTGATAGCAGGTTTATATATGTTGTATCATAATTGATTACATAACTGTGACATAATATAGCCTTTTCTAAGATGTGTGATCATCTTACAGCATGCTAGGATCTAAAATATATAATCAAAATTAAAGGTCAAAAAACTGTCTGAATGAGTTGTTATTTTGAATTGGCTGCCATTTCATCACTTCTTATCCATATCCCTTGATCATTGTACCATTAGAAAGCCAAGAGTATATACTTCATTTCATACACTCATAGGTGAGGATTAGGATTAGGAGTTATTGGGTAATATTGCTGTTAGTGAAAAATGACCAAATATGTGGACAGTTTTTTGAGCCACTGTATGTACTAGTAGATAACATGCTCCACCAGGACATTATAACATTATATCACAACTCCACCTTAGCAGGTCATGGGGGGTCTGACAAGGCACACAAACTGGTTTCACAATATTATTTCTGGGAGATCATGCAATCTCAGATCAAGGACTACATATTACATTGCAAAAGATGTGCATGGATGAAGCCAATGAACATACCCCCAGTGGGTAAATTATTACCAAACCCAGTCCTGAGAGGTCCCTGGCAGGACATTTTTGTGGATTTCATCGTGGACTTACCTCTAAGCAAAAAAGAGTACAACTCAATTCTTGTGATAATTGACCACTTCTCCAAAGAGGTCAATGCACAAGACAATTACATCTCTTGGAATGGTACTATCAGAAACTTCATCATTCATCAATCCTTGCCTCTCCTCCACTGGAAACTTTGAAACCTCATTCCTCCCTGCATCAGTTATCGTCTATAACATCAATGAAATCCATAACCAGAAATGAACCATCAAGAACAACACTCACATCCACCATCTACACTAACTCATTCTTTGACACAAAGGTTTATGATCATTTGTTTTAGTCACCCCCAAATCATCCTTGGAATTCCCTGGCTTCAAAAATGGAACCCCAGGACACTGGTTTAACCCCAATCCAAATCACAAAATCACTATGCTATTTGCTCAACAGTATCCCCCAAAGGTTAAGAGGTCAGTATCCTCCCATGAACAGAACCATTGAATGAGGAACATATCAACAAGATCACCATTTCCACCCAACTTAACATCCTTAAAAAATCTAAAGAAGTATCCATCCCTGACTTCTGCAAAGACTATGCTGATGTATTCTTTAAGGTTATGCATGCCCAACTTTCTCCTCATTGCTCTTTTGATCACACCATTGAACTCAAAGATACCTTGCTTCCCAAAGTAGCCAAAGTATATCCCCTTAACCCAACTGAAAAGGAAGTTTGCAAAGCCTTTGTCAACAAACATCTGAAAACTGGTCATATCATCCCCTCAAAATCCCCCCAAGTCTTGCACTTCTTCTTTGTCCTGAAAAGTAACAGTTTTTTTCGCCCCTGTCAGGATTATCAATACCTGAACTCTCATACTATCTAAAATGCCTATCCATTACCCCTCATACCCAAGCTCATTGATGATATAAAGGATGCAACTTACTTGATCAAGTTTGACATCTGAGAGGGGTAAAACAACATTCATATCAAAGAAGAGGACCAATGGAAGGCCACATTCATCACCCCTCTTGGTCTCTTTGAATCCATTGTCATGTTCTTCAGCTTCTGCAACACCCCCAACACCTTTCAAGCTTTTACAAATCACAACTTCACTGACATGATCACTGAGTGATGGCTCTTTGATTTACATGGACAATATTGGTAAAGCCACCATGGGTTCTCTCTCCCTCTATCATGAACATACTTGCCAGATCCTTCAATGTCTTTGAGAGTTTAAACACTCTCTGAAGATCTTCAAATGCACCTTTGACACTTTTACCATGAACTACCTAGGCCTCATCATTGGACAAGGACTTGTCCAAATGGACTCAAAGAAACTCTTCACCATTGCAGAATAGAAACCACTAATCTCAGTCAAGGGAGTAAGATCCTTCCTTGGCTTCACTAACTTCTATTGGAAATTTATCCCCAACTATTCCAACATTGTGACCCTCATCTGAAAGGATAAAAAATGGGCCTAAACCCCTCTTCAACAGAAAGCCTTCAATTTCCTTTACAATATCTTTTGTATTGTCCCTGTCCTTACCATTCCTGATATTGCCAAACCCTTCTTTGTCACAACTGATGCCTCCTTTCTTGCCACTGGAGCAGTCCTTATGCAGCATGACCCCAATGGTGATAAGAAACTCATTGCTTATTTCTCCAAAATCTTCTCCTCCACTGAACAAAACTACAACATCTATAATAGAGAACTTTTAGTAGTTATTTATGCTCCCAATGAGTGGAAACATTATCTTCAAGGCACTCCTCAATCTATTATCATTATCATAGATCACAAGAACCTCTTGTATATCTGTGATCTTTGTAAACTCTCTTATTGTCAAACCCAATGGGCTCTCTTCTAGTAAGGCTTTGACATCATCTAGGCTGTCAATCCCAGATCCCAGATGGACCCTGCTGATGCCCTCTCTCACAAAGATGATGTTGATACCTTCTCCAACTGTGCTATCCTTCTAGACCCAGTAGTTATTAATGCTCTTGACCTCTCCCTCACCTAACATATCAAGTCCTCCACCTCCTCCAACCCCTTTGTTTTTAAAGCACTTGCAGCCCTCAATAAAGGTATGCCTCTCTCAATGACTGGACCTTCAACAATGGCCACCTCTATGACAAGAGTTACATGTATGTTTCTCTAAATGCCTGCTCCCCTCTCCTCCATTCCATCCATTCTTCACCTCTCTTTGGCCATATGGGTGTCTTCCACACTAAATCTATCCTGGAATGTAATTTTTAGTGGCCAGGTCTCTCCTCCTTTGTCAAACACTTCATTGATGGCTGTGCTGTATGCCAGCAAAACAAGGTTAACACCCATCCCACCATTTCTCTGCTCTCCCCAATTCCATCCTCCTTCTCCCTTCCATTCAAACAGCTCTCTGTTGACCTCATCACTGATCTTCCACTCTCCCACTCCCACAACTCTATTCTAGTCATAGTAGACCATGGCCTTATGAAGGGGGTAATTCTCACTCCTTGTTCCAAAATCATTGACACCACCAGTATAGCTCAGATTTTCTTCAAGTTGTCAACATATTCAAAAGGTTTGGTCTTCATGAAACCCTTATCTCTGATTATGGTCCACAGTTTGCCTTTGCCTTTACAAGAGAACTCACCCACCTCTTGAAATATGATGTTCGCCTTTCCACTATCTATCACCCCCAAACTGATGGACAAACTGAGCCAACCAATCAGGAGCTTGAAACCTACCTTTGAATCTTTTGCACCAACAATCCCTCTTCTTGGGCCTCCTCCCTTACTACTGCTGAATTCCACCATAACTCCACCCCTCACAGCTTGACCAAGAAATCACCATTTTTCCTCCTCTATAGTTACAACCTCCATTCCTACCCTCCTCTTAGAAAGACCTTCCTTCCTGCTCTAGAAAATGATCTATTCTCTTTAGATGAAGCTCAGAAAGAAGCCTTAGCTGTCCATGAATTCAATCGCAAAGCAATGACTTCGAGGTCCATCTATTACTTTCCCCCATAGAAAGTTGGTAATAAGGTGTGGTTAGAAACCTCTCATCTCTGCCTTCATTACCCTTCTAGGAAGCTCATATTCAAGCAACATGGTCCCTTCAAAATCTCACAGGTATTATCTTCCCTCATGTACCAACTTCACCTTTTGTCCACATAGAAGATTCATGATGTATTCTATGCTTCGCTGCTATCTCCTTATTGCTCCACCCAAACACATGGCCCAGCCTTCTCTCCTCCTGACATCATAGATAACAATAAAGAATATTTATCTCCCACAAAGGTCCAACAAATCACCTTCTGTTCCTAACCATGTGGAAGGGTTACCCTTCATCTGAAAACACCTAGAAACCCACATCTAATCACTGCCACTTTGCAGCTATCCTCTCTGTATACAAGAAATAACACTGACTCTGAACCCTCCATCATTCCCCCCACATGAACACAGATGACTCACCACTATTCAAATCCACTTTGAGAATGCTCCCATACCTCATCACCTCCTTCACCATCTTTGTGATATTCCTTGTACACTTCATTTATGCCTTGTGCTCATAACCTTCTCACCTCTTCCTATCCCTAGTATATGCTCTTTGATTTCCTCTTTGCTTAGTATGTCATTCCCCTCCTCAGTTGTCACCTCTTTCATGTCCTCTGCCTCATCCAACTCCTTTTCTCCCTTACATTCATGTTCTATTTATCCCTCTCTTCTACCTGAACATGGGTGAAACACACTCTTTGCTGCCATCCTAGATGCTCCCCACCTTCTCCATGCCATTGAGGATAACCCTCTATTTGAGGAAGATGCTGTTTCTCAAGCCCTCATTTACATCTTTCATGGAATTGCTTGTACAGAGTGCCTTTTTAACCTTTTCTCAAATCTTGACCTTGCACTTCAATACTCTTTATCTGATATTTCCTTTCATGTTCTTAATGCCTTATACAACCATGGCTTTTCCACTTTTATAACTTCTCTTTTACCCCATTTTTCGTCCTATCATTATCTTTCTCTCTTTCACCCAAGAACAACATATTTGCTATATTGAAAGCCTTGATGAACTTCTTCTTCTCAACAGAACCCCCTCACCTAAAGAGTCTCCTGCCTCTTCCCTTGCCTCTTGTCTCTCTTTGTTACGTGAAGTGTACCAAAGAGGGCTCATTCAACAAGGATACTCAACAGGTGATGCTCACGAAGAGACCAACATCTGAGAAGCTTCAAGGATAACGTGTTACAGGTCTAACATTTTTCTCCCTTATCTTATCTTTTGATCTTATCTTATTGCATCATGTAATGTTATTAGATCTAATCATCTAACTATCATGAACACTTTATCTAATCTTTTGGACTTAGAAACTTTTTCTGACACAAGGACACTCACTTCTAAACAGATTTAAGATCCACTTTCATCTAGCATGGTTTCACCCTTTCACTCATCACCATGCAGGCTTCCTTTCCATTCTATATGCATTGTACGCATGCCATGCTTCTTCTTCCATTCTGCCACATCCTTATGTATATATAGCATCATATCTTTCATATATCTTTCTTCTCTTCCATTCTATGGCTATGCTATGCTATACTGCCATACCATACCTTATGCACATATTCTCCCATATCATAGATTAGATGTACACAGGTGTACACAATCCATGTAGTATATAAGCTTGCAACTAGTGGCCAGAGAACTCCAGTCTAGTTCTCTTGATCTTTTTCCATCAAAGATCAAAGTAGTCTTCTCAGCTCCTCTTCACTCTTTCAAGTCTAATTGCTTCTAGTACAACCTTTGAGGCTTATACTTTGTTGGTTGTTTCACCTTCATCTAATCAACTCCCTCTTTTTTGAGCATTCTCTTCCACCAAGTGATTTCACTGTCATTCATGGTCACAATCACCTTAAACAGGACTATTCCTTCTACTCATGCACCTACTGCTACCAGTCTGCCCCAGGTCATCTTGCCTACATTTGTCTCACACTCTACTGTAACTACTGTCTTAATTAGGATCACTTTGACCGCTTCTGCCCCCATCACAACTGTACAATTTGTAGTTAGGTAGAATATGTGGCCAATGGCTGTCCTTTTGATCACCTTTCCTCCTATCAACAACAGGCAATCTACAAAGGGCCCATCACTCCCAGTGTTTGATAAACAGAGATAGATGGGCATTTTCATTGAGCCAGGAGCTCAATTGTACAAAGGGGGTAATGTTACAATCTCCCTCTCTTCCATCATATTCATCTTGTTGCTTCATGACTTGTTACTTGCACATGATGTGGATGATTAGCTTCTATATCCTCTGCTTTTCTAATCATCACCAACTTCTCCAATCTATTTTTTTCTCATTTATTACCTTAATCTTTTCTCTTTATGGACTTCTCTCTCTCCACAATCATCTCTCTTATAACAGCTAGTATTCCCCATATTCCATCAGGTTCTATTACTTTCTATAGCTTGGTCTATGCATAATATTCTTTCTTATATAAACTCTCATCATACATTTATATTCCCTATTCTTAATCTATGCAATACAAATGTATATCTTTAAGTCACCTTGGAAGCCACCACCTCATCCCTAGTGCTTCACTCTCATATCAAGTCCTAGAAATCCTAGGCAATTTTGTTGAAGTTTATAAGTCAAACTCAATTGTTCTTGTCCTTGCATTAAATCCAAGCAGCCCTTGGCATCTTCATCCTCACCTTACTTGTTATACTTGTAGCTCCCTATACATTGGTCTTTTCATAAGTATCACCTAAGGTAGTATCCTTGTTGAATGAGTCTCTTTGTGTATACTTTGCATAACACAGGTCACTTGCTATTGCTGCTACCCCAGCTGTGCCCATATCTCCAGCTGCACGCACACCTCCTGCTGTACTTCCAGGGCTCCCTCCAACTGCTGCTGTAGCTGTACAAGTTAGCACAACCTAGTGTAATGATGTGGACTTTGATATAAGGTGGGATGATGATAAGAGGATAGGAATGAATGAAAAGAGTGGCCCCACTTGAAACAACCCAAAAGACAAATGTAGACCTACTAAGGTTGTTGTGTCCTTAAGTCGCCTCCATCGAACTGCAGTGGAAAAAGGAAGGTGGTGAGCCATTGTATGTGGACGCAACTTGTAGTGTAGACCAACTAAGGTTGCAACAAGTGGTATTGTCCCTCTTGGATCTTGTGGGAAAAAGACCAAGAGAACTAGACTGAGTTCTCTGGCTGTTGCATTCGAGCTTATATACTACATGGATGTATACACCTGTGTACGTCTAATCTATGATATAGGAGTAATATGTGCATAATGCATGGTATGGCAGCATAGCCATAGAATGAAATAGAAGTGATACATGAGGACCACATGAGGATGTGGCAGAATGGAATATGAGAAGCATGGCATGTGTACAACGCATGTAGAATGGAAACAAATACTAGCCTGCATGGTGATGATGTGAAAGGTGAAACCATACTAGGTATAAGTGGATCTTAGATCTGGTAGAAGAGCGTCCATTGCACAAAAAGTTCTAAGTCCAAAAGATAAGATGAGCATTCACGATAGTTAGATGATTAGATCTGATAAGATCACGTGACGCGATAAGATAAGATCAAAAGATAAGATAAGGGAGAAAAATGTTAGACCTGTAACACCACTAGGCTGCTTAATGAGTCCTCTGGTACCACCATACAAAAAGGCAAATGAAAGGCCATGTTGGGGCCTCTTAACACATTTAATCTTGATCTTGACTTTGATCCTATGCTTGGTAATGATGCCATGGCCTTACTTCCAGCTTATGTCTGCTAGCAAAAAATAATTAAATATTATCTGCTCACAGTTTAATGTCTGGATTTGTGGCTTCTTGAAGAGGGGGACAAGCCAAGTTGAAAAAGGATAGGCACTATCACACCATATCCACTTATTATCAGATAAAAGTGTATTATACCTCCTGATAGACTTGTGTTCCCTTGAATGCATATGAATCATGTGCACTATAGGAGTGACCAAATCCATAATTCACAATCTGTACCAGCAGCTCCAGAATCTAATTCCTTCAATTCAAATCCAAAAATGGGTATAGACCAACAATGCCTACTGATCACAGTACCTTTTAAAAAGCCACTTCATGAATGATTCTACAAGGCAGGATTGAATGCTCTTATTAAATGGGAAAGTGCCTGTTATGATGAAATGGAGATTCTCTAGAAACATAATGTTTTTAAGCTTGTAAACCATCCAACTAATTGGGAGGTTATTAAAAATTGCTGGATCTTTGATGCTGGGACTAATGGCTGTAAAAAAGCTTGTCTTGTAGCTAATGGTTTCTCTTAGGTTGAAGGCATGATTTTTGACCAAATTTTCTTTTTAGTTGTGTGATTTAAAATAGTATGCTTAATGCTTATACTTGGATCCTAACAAAGCTTTGCCCCTATCCTTTGCTGCACTTAGGGTTTTTTTATTAACCCTAACTAGGGCTTCACCTCCTCCCTCCCTTGTTTTGTTTAGGAGAGCCTCCATTGCCAAGTGTTGGCAAATTTGTTAGAGAAAGGAGGTGGAGGTGGAGAAAATGTGTATTGTTGCCATCAAACAGTGATAGCACTGGTGAAAGTTTGCTGACAAGAAAGAAAGGAAGAAAAATATAGTGGATGCAAAAGTATTGGGGAGGGTGGTGGTGATGGTGAAAACAGAACTCACCAACTTGCAAACACAACAAAAACTGCATCTCTGGGTTCCTACAAATACCATAGATTGTATAAGAGGGTATTTGAAGTGAGGAAATGGGGAAATGAATGAATGGCCATGATTGTCAAGGGAAGGAGGGTTGGATTGGATGGTAGGAAAAGTGAAACTCACTAATTTGTATATGTGACAAAAACTATATGAACATATTTCTATGAATGCTAGGCATCATATAAGAGTGGGTTTGAAGCAAGGGAAAATGGGGCACATAGTAATGGAATCCCTGCAAAAAAACACTTCAGGTGACATTATATTTTGCCACTGTTGTCTCTGTGATGTTCTAGGACTGTGTTGATTTTAAGTGAAGGAAGAAAGGTAGGAGAAAGGGATGACATGAATATGAAAAAACACCTGAAATCTCATTAGTCCTTGCTCCTCCAATTCTCATCATTTCTTTGTTGTGTTTTTTTGCAGATGCCAAAGATGAGTTCAAGCTATTTAACAATGCAAACAAAAAATGGGCATTTGTTGTAAAATTAGCAAGGAGAAGGGCAAAGCCCCCTTTTCCACCCTGCTTGCAATCCATGGTGGGATACCACTAGGGATAACCATTGATTTCCTTGAAACATGAAAAGGAACAATTCTAGTGACAACAGATGAACCAATTGGCAGGGTGATATTTTGAATGAATGCTTATATGGAATGTCATTAAGGAACTAGATTTCATATGAGGTTCAATTTCATTTACTTTTCTAGACTTACATTACATAATTGAAAGGCTAAACATAATCTTAAGGGAATCATTGATAAGAATCCAAATTCCTATTATTTGCCAATTTTCATCCAATAATCAATCTTAATCCCTTGATTGCCACTTGTCTTTGCCACTATCCACTCATTTAGAATACCAGAATCCACAATCAGCTCTATAACATAGCAATGTAGACACTCATTCTTGTTCAACAACACAGCATTTCATATAAACCATATGGTTTATTGTAGTTATTTAACATCCCTCCACTTCATGTCACTTCCATATATGCCACACAGGTCATTTACACTGGTGGATATACATGTGCAACAGAAATGAACTCCCAGCATGTCCTATGTGTGTTCCACTAATCTTTTCAATTGCCTTCCATTCTTTTTTCTTATTTTTCCTACATAGGCTATATTATTCACACTCCTTTACATGCCTAAAGGAATTGATAAATTAGATAACCTTCCATAGTAGTGTACTTGCAGGGTTCTGTGTTTCTATCTACCTACCCTATTCTTTCCCTATAATTATTCCATTTATATTGGATGCAGCTATTTAATATCCTGATCATAAAGGCCTTTCAAGCCATGCCAGGCTCTGGCTCCCTTTTCATTATGCCTCCAATAATATCCCAGCCCATTATTATATCCATCATCCTCATATTCCCCAGCATGCAAAGTCAATAATCAATACAATCATAATATAACCTGTTTTTTTTTACAACATATAAATAGTACTGTTAAACTAAATGAAATACTGATAGATATGAACTTCTTCATCCAAGGTTGGGAGTATGTACTTATCTTGTATACCATAGAATACTATCTGAACAATCATCAGCATTATAATCCTTTTCAAAAATGGTAAAGAGTGGCAGGCTATCATTCTTAATATTAGGGTAGAAATGGTACTTGGCAAGGGCCTTATTCTTTATCTTTCCATTTAACCTATATATTTCTTAGAACAGTCCAGAAACAATAGCCCACCTGGATTAAAGTTTAGTGGTATCATAGGCCAGTGATACTCATGCTCAAAAGTGTTTTTATTTTGAAAGATCTCTTCTATGTAACCTCTCATATATTTTCCATCAGATTTCCTTACTACATTGGAGAATGTAAATTGATTCTATTAATTGCTCTTTGTAGTTCCCCTTCAGTTTTGAAGTGCTTCCTCTTTCTGGATTTACAATTCAGCGTAAGTCCGCTTTATAAGTTTGATTTCAAATCACTCACACTGGTCTCACAGACCAATTCCACCTTCTTCTTTTGCACCAAGCATATGACTGGTGGCTACTTTCATATGAATGCATCATTTGCACATGCTACATGATTGTGTCTGGCCGTCTCCCTCCCACCCTCGCCCTTACTGAAGAACAAGCCCTGGCAGCTATCAGTGACGCCATTCACTGGCATCAGACACTCAGGAATGACTCCATGTGGCTCCCATCACATGGTGTGTCGTCTCGTTCTGCTTGTTCTTCTTTTATATATATATCTTTGTAAAGGTGACTGCAGAGTAGAATAAGTCCAAGAGGGGAAAGTCAAGGCAATAGGTAGGTAATGGAAATGTCGGAGAAGTCAGTGAGGATTAATGAAGCAGAAGAGATAGAAGCCAACTTACCACACCACATGCGAGTGACAAGTCAGGAAACAACAAGGTAGATAGATCAATGAAGAAGAAAAACTGTAACAATGGTAGCTTATGTGGAGAATCATCGACAACTTTATTGGTCAGTATGTACATGCCAGGTGGCACAGAGACAGTGAAAGTGTTACAAACACCACCAAAGACACTTTTTACTTTGCAATACAATTGGTCAATCAAATATACATACCTATATATACCTTCACCTACTACTTTAGATTTCACAACTTCAAACTTCAACTAGTCACATGACCTGAAGCACATGACTGTGGGAGAGTCAGGTGATAGAGTCTAAGCTCTGCCCCTATCTTAAACACATTCCCTTATTATAATAATTGTTTGCCTTCCTAATATGAGAATTGCTTTATTCTTGGAACACTTTTTATCTCTTTATTATATATATATGCTTTATCATGTGGACAGCTTGGTTTGTGCACACTACCATACAATATATATTATAAGGCAAGGGTAAACAACTGAAATTCTTAGTTGTTTCTACTTATCTCTTATGCTTATTGGCTAGATCATTATTTTTGAGTGTATCAATTTAGAAGGGAGATTGAGAAAGCAATTCCTTGACCATCTATCCTGCCAGTGCTGATGTAGCACTGTGAAGCAGTAACTACCTTGTGAACAACCATTGGATATGCCTTTATTGGTAATCCTGCAACAGAAAGCCTTGAATGAGTTCATGTTGTTAGAAGGAGAGAACAGGGTGTTACTAGCAAAGACATGGAAATTAGGTGAGTCAATAAAGGTGGTCAGGGAGGAGAAAGACTTGGATGGTGAGCATTTATTTTTCATTCTTTTGTACTTTCTATATATGACTTCAATGCTGTTATAGTTGGTCACAGTCACCTTAGGTTTTTTCCTTTTCTGGTCATGTCTAACACTGCCACTCTCAACTCTCTATGGAACATGGTGTTTCTAGAGAGGAATAGCTTGGACTGGGTGGAACTCCACCAACACCATTCTAACACCACCTTACCAAATCAATTTTACTAATCTTGAATGCTTTCACTTTCATATGCTTTACCATTTCCTATCTTTTATATTAACATTTCTATTTCATCCTCACTATCTATCTCAGACCCAATCTCCTCAACACTACTCTCTCATGTACTGCCTTGTAGTTCCAATACTTATTGCCTTGATTTTCTTTCCTTCTAGACATTTTTGCCTTGTATGCTTTCTCATCTTATTTAGTATATTTTTATTTATGGCAAGTTGCAATAAGACTTGCCCAAAGTCTCTTTATGTATACTATAAACCTTTGAGTACCTCCTGTACTTCCCAACTTTGATTGACATTAATATATATTAATATTGATCAATCTTCCTTATAACATATTCCTTGCTCGCTTGCCTTGTTTCTTATCTATCATTTCCAGAACAGCCTCAGTTGACAAGGCTCCTCTCAGACTACATCATCAGAGGTTATACCTTCTAGGACTGCACCACTAGAAGCCAGGCCCCAGCACCTCATATGAACTTAGCTTCTGATGATATATTTTAGGATATATGCAGATGTCAGTGCACATACTGCCCATTGGACTGTAACACTCAGATATTGGTGTTACTTGTTATGGGTTGACATCATAACAAATGCTCACCTATTGGCACATAGAGGAGTTTTCAAGGAAGGAGCTTAATTTTAAGATAATTGTGCTGGACAAGATGATTAAGGGCATGCTCAAATTTACCTGGAGGGAGATTCCACATTGAGGATGGCTAGAATCATGGTGGAGGCAGATCCACATTCTCAACACACCAAAGGACCTGTTCCATATGACAACATTTCTCAATTATCACATAGGCTACTAGGGTCTGTCTAATATCTGTGTTAAACAAGTCTTGCTCCAGAAAGAAGACAATTAGCATGGCCATTAAATACTGCATTGTATTGCACTATTATATTGTGTTATTGTTCAAGGCCAACAATGTAGCCTAATACTTGCATACTATTCTAGAATCAGTCATATTGTTTGCCATAGTTTACCAATGCACTTCAAGATAATAATCAGTCACAAGCCATGAGGATAGAACAAATGTTCTCTCTCAATGTCCATCACCTCAGACCTGAACACAGAAATAGAAGGTGTTGACAACCTCAAATCTACTGAATTATACCAGAGAGCTTGTTAGAGATAAAGATAGATGGGGAAAATCAATTAGAACCTGACTAAAGTTCATTGTTTGATTGATTCAGATTATATACCTACTAACTACATTTCAAGTGAGTACTTAAGGGTAGATTAAGTGATATTTATGTCAAGTGATTAGAGACAATAACATTAGTATACATCATAGTCTAGATCATCATAGATATATGTTCCATTGTTTACCCTTATAAAACCTACTCTATCCAGCCAAAAGTATAGCATTCTCACTATGGTTCATTTTGATTGCTCCTCTTGCTTTATTGCTTTACCACTGGTCTGCATGTCTTTATCATGTATATAGGTTATGTTAGAAAGCATTTTGCCCAACAGAAATGCATTGGTAGTTATCTATTTACATTTTGTTCTACTAATATCTACTAGATGTTGAATTAAATTCTTGTTTGTTAAGGGGAGAATGCCATTAAAATGACCAAAACTGTGATCAATATCATCAACAAGTTCCTCTAGTTCAACATTATTCACAATCACTCAATAAAAAGCAAGTAGGAAAGATTTAAACACAGAACAATATATTGTGTTCTCAATCTAGATTTCAAACTGCTGCTAGAATTTATATACAACCACAAATGTTGGACTATAAATCATGCACCTAAGCCTTATGACAATATATAATCTTGTTTCAATTATTCATACAATATATTGCTCCTTAACCACAACCTTCATACTAGTTAGTTCTAAACAATGCTTATTGCAAACCATACCAATTAAGGTGTAGGATCAACAATTGAGCACAAGATTACTTTTACCTCACAGTGCACACCAGCACTGGCAGGATGATGAAGTCAAGGAGCCACTAACTTAGTCAAACTCCCTCAATGCTACGGCCATGAAGGCTAATAATGGATAAATGGGCAGTACATGACAAGTGGAAATGATTGAGGACTTTAGCTGTTTACACCAGCCTTTTATATTGTACAAGTTTGCACACAGACCATATTATGCTAGCACATATATGGTAACCAGTGATAAGGGTGTCTAGAACAAAGCAAAAGTTGTCTCACATGATATAAATATTGATAATGTTATATTAGTAGAACAAAATGTAAATAAATAGCCACCAATACATTTCTGTTGGTCAAAATGCTTTCTGACATGACCCATATATATGATAAAAACATGTAGACCAGTGGTAAAGCAATAAAGCAAGAGGAACAACCAAAATAAATGAAGTACACTATATCAAGGTTAGATATTGGAATAGTTTTGGAAGTTCCTATATGTGCTCACCACTTGACAATTCAAGAATGCACAAGTCCTACTTTCCTCAAACCAGATCACCATAAACAATCCTCATGCTTCATGGAATGTATGTCATCAAATGCTGTTTAACTACCACAAGGTCCTGCATAAACACTTTATCCTATCCAAGTGGACCATCAAGCAGGTGTCCATCCAAAATAGGAATATTTTTTGTTTCAAGATATATAAGTGGGTGCAAGCAAACTATGATGCTGTCAACTGTCCTCTTTATATCATCATGATGTTCATATTCCTTGTCTTTACTGGCATGATCCCCCTATAATCCCTTCTAGGATCCTTAGAGCCACAAAGAATTCCAATATAAAACAGCTTGCAAACCACATTGCAAACCTTTCTTGGGAGGAACATTTGGAGAAGAAGGGTGTGTGTCTCACCTCACTATTTATCATAATGATCTCCACCTTCATCATCACCATCATGAGGAACTGCTTCTCTTTTACCTGATGCCTTGATGATGTGCATTTTGGAAATGTGAGCACCTTCCAGAAAAATAACATCAAGTCATTCTTTGATCAACATAGTGAGTCCATCATTTTGCATGCATGAGTGAAGGCAAATCAGCTATTTCATTGATCATCCAATTACATCTTTTTACAGCCTCCAAGAGAATCCTCCTTAATAAACATCCTGTTGTGTTTTAGACATATGATGTCAATCACTCCCAAAATATTTAAGGATGCCCACTGGAAGCTTAACATTATTCCCATAAGCCCTAATGAGTTAGTGATTTTGTGTAAAGCAATATCTAACAAAAGACACAATACTGCCAGTCCATTGCAAGTTTATTGTTGAATTTCATAGATAGAATGTTGTTGTACAATGAAAATTTACCTGCAGTTGTGTGCATGTGTTGAAAAGCTGTTAAAATATATGCCATGTACAAAAATGAGTGACCCTGTTGTATGGGCAAAGATCAAATGATTGTATAAGTATAATGACATCAGACCTTTAACATAAGAGTGCATTTCACACACATACACATCCTCTTCATGTTCACTGACCATCATCATGCTCATTCCCCTAGTGTTGCAGAAGCCATGGTTCACCAAGAAGTTATCAACACTGATCACATATTAATTATTGATGCCAGATATATAGGTGTGTTCATGACTTCAACTCTTTGAGCATACCCATGCCTTACCTCATCATCATTTTATGTTACTTATATTGATTGTGCACCACTTGGTGTGCTTTCAGGTGATCTAGCAGTTGTGCCACATTGTGGTGCATTGTTATTGTTTATTGATGTTGACTTGTCCTGCCTTTGTTCGAGTCCAGTGTACTTCGCTTTTCCTCAGTTCCTTACACTGGACTCCAGGTTTGTACCACTCTACTAGACTTATCAATATAGTTCCTTAACACTGGACTCCAGCTGCCTGCTGTTTTAATATTTTATGCCACACACAAGTACCACTCAGACCTGCTAGCTGAACAATAGCATTATATTTGACCCCACAACCATGCTTCATGATGTGATCATTACAAAATGGAATGCATGTTAACATCAATATTGACAGCACTGGAAGACAGACAGCAGTAGATATTATTCTGACTATATATTCTCTATCATTTATATTGCATGTCTGTTCATTCATGCCTCACATCAACCTGTCTGCTCACAGAAGCTCAATGGATGTGCTCACCCAACATGCATATCCAAACACATGTTCTTTAATTACCAACATGCACAATACCATTGCAAGAAGTGTGGTCAATGATTTCACCTCAAATGTATCTGGGCTTATGATACACACTTATTACATTCAAGACATACTACAGATACCACCTTTATATATTCTTGTTAAGCTGGACTAATACTGAGGCTTGGCATTATGCCTATCAAGATGGCAAGAAGAAGCTTTCAATTCACATTAGCCTATAATGGCAAGAACAAGATGTAGATGGTGAAGTGGACACCTATACAGTCATAATTGTGGATCTTGCAACACTGCCAACAGAAGGTCTTAAGCTCTTCAACCTCTATCTTGCTCTTTTGCAAAGTTGAGGAAGAAAAACAATTTGTTTGCTATACAATTTTGATAATCTGTTTTTTTATAGCCAATCATTGAATCTTTTACAAGAGGACCAGCAAAGAAGCTTAAATGCAAGCATAAAAGATTGGTGGAAGAAGATGCAATAATAGTTACACAAAGGGTCATATAGTACTCTAATGCTGCTTTTTTTCCTGCTTATGCAAAATAATTAATGAGTGAACAACCTTAATTAGAGTATTATTTACATAAGAGAGACAAAGTTGAAGGGTATCATATGCTGACCATACTGTACATGAAATGCACAGGAAAATAATATGTGCATGATTGTAGCATTGACTTGAAATTCATCAAAGCTTATCATGAGAACAAAACAAACCAATAAATTAGCAAATAGGATCTCTGGCAAAACAATTAACATGTGTAAATTAGTAATATAACTATTCTATTGCATGATCCATGTTATTCCATTTTAAGTGGTCACAGGGCTTTCAAAGGAACCTCCAATAAATGCTCTAAATTATGTTCAGTTGAAAACAACTGCTATGGAGGGTATGGTCAAACAACAAAATACTATATCTTTTAGTAAGATTATGGGGTGTGCCTATAATTTTCTCATACTAATAGAGATGGGACTTTGAATGACCGAAACAAGATTATATATTGTTATGGGCCTCAAATACATAATTTAGAGTTCAATCTTTGTGGTTAGGTGCAAATTCTAGCCACAATTTATAATCTAGATAGAAATATGCTATATTGTTTGTATGTCAATACCTTTCATAGCATTTGTTTTCAATTGATTATGAATAATATTAAACTAAAAGAACGTGTTGATGACATTTATCACAGTTTTGGTCACTTTAATGGCATTCTCTCTTTTACAAATAAAATTTTAATACAAAGTATGATAGATACTAGTAGAGGAAAGTGTAGATAGATAGCATTTAATGGAACTCTGTTGGTCAAAATGCTTTCTGACATGATTCATAGGCATGGTAAAGACATGTAGACCAGTGGTAAAGCAATGGAGTGAGCAGAACAACCAAAATCAATCATAATAAGAATCTAATACCTTTGACTAGATAAAGGAGGTTTTATGATAGTAAACACTGGAACAAACTATGTGTGTGAAAATTCTAAAACTCAGACATAGTGTATATATATATCTTTGTTTGTATGACCACATAGAAGCAAATATCCTCTGATTTGGCTTTTTAATTCAGAAGCTTAAAAACCTTAATAGCCATATCTCAGGAGCCACAAGGTCAGATTACATAATATTTGGACCCACACATAGCCACAAGTGTGAACTTCATTTCACCTAACTATCACTAAGTGGAATTTTCATACCTTTAGACACTACAAAGTAGATACTTCAAAATAGCAAAACATTGCAAGGGTTTTTGAGGTCACTGTATATATGGTGAGTGAGAGGAAGACCCCTATATACAATTACTAGAGACTGGATAGATTAATGTTATTAAAATTGTGTTGCATATAGATAGTGTTGTTATAACCTACTAAGGTAGCAATTTACACAATAACATAATTTTTGGGCTCTTGAAGGCAGCCATTATTATAAAATGGTTTCAATTGACAGCAAAGTTGTTCAAAGTCATGTAATGTTACATGTTACTTAAAGAGTGGGTCAATTTTAACTTACCAGAGACCTGACAAGCAAGGTAATTTACATATATTATATAGCCTCTGTATGTATAATACTTAACTTTTATTGTGGTTTGATTAATTTGACTGTTTCTATCATCATTCTCCACATGCCCTCATTGCAACTGGTTACTACATGGTGCATCATCCTCTAGCATGCAAATCCTGTCTATGCAAATAGTGAACAGAGCATAGATTATTGTTACACATAGTGTACAAAGGAGAACTGGTTCAACAAGGATACTCAATAGACAATTCTCATGAAGAGACCAATGTCTAAGGAGCTGCAAGGATAACAAGTGGGATGAGGATGAAAGAGGCTAAAATAAGCCTAACAAGGATGCCTTGAGTTTCAAGGGCTTGGACAAAGAATGAGAGTGCTAAGGTTTACTTGCACTTCAAAAACAGAGGACAAGGGTTTAAAGTGAGCACTTCTAATGGTGACTCAAGGTTATGCTAATATTGTGCAGATCAAGAATAGAGAATACAAATGTGTAATGAGAGTTTATATAAAGAAAGCATGCATAGACCAAGTTATAATAAGGAATCAAAGATAATGAAACATGATAAAAAGTGGGGGAAACTGGTTGTCATGAGAGAGATGATAAGAAGTAAAATAAATCCTCAATAGGCAAGATTAAGGGAGTAAATGGACAAGGAATATATTGGAGGGACCAGCAATGAGTAGATAAGTGAAAGAGATAGAAGCTGATTGTCCACACCAAGTGTAAGAGACAAGGCAAAAGGTAAAAAGTAGAATGTGATAAAAGAGAAAGAAAATCGTAACAGTTATTTAATCATATTAATGGATATTGTCACCTTTTAACTTCATCTGAAGGTGATCATGATAGTCATCATTGAATTGTAGGAAGTGTAGTTAGAAAGCTATGTAGCCTCAAATAAGCAGTAACTATGCTATTGTTATAATGTACATGGTTTGAGTGGTCTGGGTGCATCAGCAAATAACCTTCTTTATATGTACAGGTATGTACAAGTTATTTGTATAGACGCATACAGATCTATAAAGCCCCTATAGACACAAACAGTGTCTTGTATTATTGTTGAATGTTATACTAGTAGATACTTCTATATTATAACATATTGTGGCTGTATGACCAGTCCATGGTGCTAGTGGTAAGTGCTCAAGCAGCATTCAACCACACCATATTATTTGGATAGATGATATAAAAATAAAATAAAACCTAAATTCATGTTATTTAATATTGAAGGCTCATCAAACAACCTATTATAGGTCTAACATTTTTCTCCTTTGTCTTATCTTTTGATCTTATCTTATCATGTCATGTGATCTAATCAGATCTAATCATCTAACTATTGTGAACGCTTATCTTATCTTTTGGACTTAGATACTCTTTTATGCAATAGATGCATACCCTTCTATACAAGCCTAGTACTCAACTCTTTACCTAGCATGGTTTCACTTCTTTCACATCTTCACCATGCAGGCTTTCTTTCCATTCTACATGTGTTGTATGTATGCCATGCTTCTGCTTCCATTCTGCCACATCCTCATGTGTGCATCATGTCTTTCATATATTCTTCTTCTCTCCCATTCTACAGTATGGCTATGCAATGCTAGCAATTAAAACAATCCAAAAACCCTAAGGCCCAAAGGTTGCACTAGAATCACTTAGACTTGAGAGGAAAGTGAAAAGAGGAGACTATTCTGGACTTCTGGGGAAAAGACCAAGAGAACTAGACTGGAGTTCTCTGGCCATTACATTCAAGTATATATACTATACATATGTTTATACCTATATACATCTAATCTATAGATATAGGAGAATATGCACATAAAGCATGGTGTGGCAGCATAGCCATAGAATGGAATAGAAGCGATAATATGAGGACCACATGAAGATGTGGCAGAATGGAAGTGGAAGCATGGCATGTGTACAATGCATGTAGAATGGAAACAAAGCCTGCACTGTGATGAGTGAAAGGGTGAAACAGTGCTAGGCATAGGAGGATCATAGATCCATTAGAAAGAGCGTCCATTGTGCAAAAAGTTCTAAGTCCAAAAGATAAGATAAGCATTCATGATAATTAGATGATTAGATCTGATAAGATCATGTGACGTGATAAAATAAGATTAAAAGATAAGATAAGGAGGAAAAATGTTAGACCTGTAACAGCTATGCTGCCACATCATGCTCTATCCACATGTTCTCCTATATCATAGATTAGATGTACACAGGTGTATACAATCATATAGTATATAAGATGTCAACTAGTGGCCAGAGAACTCCAGTTTAGTTCTCTTGGTCTTTACCCAACAAGATTAAGAGCGGTCTATATTAGGGCTTGCATCCCCATGGACAACATAGTTTCTTGTGACCATATGATAGCTCAACTCCACATTCTTTATCCATTTGGTTGACAGAGGCAACTTAGAGACTCTGACTTTCACTGGTCTATGCTTGTCTTTTTGATCATTTTACAACCCAGTTACAGATCTTAGCATAATGTTTATAGATATTATTGTTATCAACCCCAGCTTTGATTTCTAAGTTTCCTCCACCACCATAATTATCACTATCTCCACCTCGGCCAATACCTGGCTATTCTTCTAAGCCTACTTTTTTCCCTAACTCCTCCTCTCAGATAACTACATCCCCTCCATGTTGCAAATACGTCACGTGACATATTTTGTGACACTATCATTTTATCTTATCTTTTTTTTTCCAAGTCATGTGACTTCTTCTCTTTTCAATCACATGACTGTGAGAAGGTCTGGACCTGATCACATGACTTTGTTCTTGACTTTAAGGACTAGACCCTTATCTCTTATCTATAACATCATAGTACAAAACAGTCTAGATTATGACGCACACTGATATCATTGTCTCTAATCCTCGACATAAGTTATACTTAGCCTACCCTAAAGTACCTGCCCTGAACATAGTCGGTAGGTATATAATGTGAATGAGCACCACTGAGAACTTTAGTCAAGTTCTTGTTGGTTTTTCCCCACTATTTTTCTCTCTAAGCAAATGCCTAGTGTGATTCAGTCCAAGACTGTACAGTTTTGAGGTTGTCAACACTCCATTTATCACTCTAGATAGTCCAACTAAGGCTGCAGTTTGAAAAGCAGCTGCATACAAGCTCTGTGATCACATATTTACTAATTGTACTGTTTCAAACAATTAAAAATATGCCCATTTGATCAAGCAGATATTAATGCTGACTCAAATCCAAATCTTGGATAGCTGTAAGTGTGAAAAACCAATTATTATTATTAAACTCATCATACATTACTAGGCTGCCATATTAAGAAGATTCATGTCAAAACTGTGTTAACAAGGAAAATGTCTTTAATTTGAAGATGTTTCCTTTGGACTGCAAGTGGATTTGTTGAGATTTTTTTTGGTATTCACTTGGCAATTCACAATGCTACTGATTAAGTCAGCACTCATCAAAATTCGATCCAAAACCTCCTACAAAGTCTAAATTATTGATTTTTACATACTAAGGCAGTAAGTTATATATTACTATTATTTATTGGACTAACTCTATTAAAAAATTACTTTGAATACCATTGTATTTCTGCATTTATCACCCATGTGGTGTGGAGACTATTCTAGAGCAGTAATGACATTAATCAGACCTGATTTAATTCCATAATTGCCATTGTAACCACTGTAATTCTAGTGGCTTTGCACAAGATTGAATCTGGCCAGAATGTCCCCTCTTTAGCACAGGTAGAAAGGTTTAGTGATATTTACCATCATATCATTGATTTCATTCACACCCACATTCATTCAAATAAAGAAGCTTTCAATTAGTATAATGTATTCTTGGCTCAGTTAACTACATACAACAATATCCTGGTTCTACATGATTCTAAGGGTTCTGAGAAAGAGGACAATAATGATTAGATTTGGTAGTGCAGGTAATCTTTGTACCATTACAGCATACCCTTTATCAATATATTAGATATCTTGGTTGCAAAGTTTATAATATAAGTCACTAAATGTTACAATTTTCCTCCTTTCTCATTGTCTTTTCCTTTTCACCTTTCACTTGCTTACTTGTACTTGATATGAACAATCAGCTTCTATCAATTCTGCCTTCTTACTCATTACCAATCCCTCTGCTATATTTCTTTTCCAATTATTTCCTTAACTTGTCTGCTTATGGACTTATTCATCTCCTCTGTTGTCTCTCTCATAACAGCCAGTGTTTCCTGCCTTCCATCCCATTCTATTACTTTCTATTACTTTCTATCATCTGGTCCATGTGCTTTCCTTTGGCCTATATAAACATTTTGTTACAGGTCTAACATTTTCTTTTCTTATCTTATCTTCTCATCTTATCTTATCACATCATGTGATATTATCAGATCTAACTGTCTAACTATCATGAATGCTCTATCTAACTTCTTGGACTTGGACACTTTTTCACAATACAAGGACACTCACTTCTAACAGATCTAAGATTCCCTTTCACCTAGCACAGTTTCACATCTTTCACTCACCACCATGCAGGCTTACTTCTGTTTCATTCTACATGTGTTGCATGCATGCCATGCTTCTCTTACATTCTGCCACACCTCATGTGTACATCATATTATGCTTCTATTTCATAGCTATGTTTCCACATCCATGCTTTATATACATGTTCTCCTATATTGTAGATACAGAGTAAACATGGACAAACTCCTGTAATAGTATATAAGCTTGAAGCTAGTGGCCAGAGAACTCCAGTCTAATTCTCTTGGTCTTTTTCCTAGAAAGATTAGAACTAGGAGGAACAATATTATAGACTATATTTGAAACAATTCAAAAAGTGTAATGTCCAAAGGTTGCACTAAAACAGTTAAACTTGGAGAGGGAATGGAGAGGAGGCTTTAGAAGACTACTCTGATTTTTTTGAGGAAAAACTAAGAGAATTAGACTGGAGTTCTCTGGCTGCTATTTGCAAGCTTATATACTACATGGAGTGTGTATACCTGTATACATTTAATCTATAATATAGAAGAACATATGCATAAAGCATAATATAGCAGCATTGCATCACATAGCCATGGAATAGAAGAGAAGGTAAACATGATGCACACATGAGGATGTGGCAGAATAGAAGAAGAAGCATAGGCATGCATACAACACATGTAGAATGGAAGAATAGCCTGCACTATGATAAGTGAAACAGTGAAACTGTGCTAGGTGAAAGGATATTTTAGATCCATTAGAAGTGAGTGTCCTTGTGTCATGAAAAGTTTCTAAGTTCAAAAGATTAGATAGAGTGTTCACAATAGTTAGATGGTTAGATCTGATAAGATCACATGACATGATAAGATAAGATTGAGAGATAAGATAAAGAAGAAAAATGTTAGACCTGTAATAGCATTCTTAGTCAAACAACATCATTCATTGTGTTCATACAATAACTCACTCCACTCTTTCTCCCTGCTTGATTCAACAGAGGCAACCTGTAGAGGCATGGTCATTCATTTGTCTACATATAGCCTTTTGGATTGTTTCACCTTTCCACTGTACTTGTATCCATATTCTCAATTTGCACAATACAAGCATACTCTTGAGTCAGCTTGAAAGCCATTGCTTCATCCCTTGTCCCTTGACCTTAGTACAAGTCCAGGAAACCCCTAGCATTCTCATTAGGCTCATTTAGCCTCCTTATCCTTATATAAGTCCTCATCCTACTTGTTATCCCTGAAGCTCTTCAGACATTAGTTTCTTCATGAGCATCACCTATCAAGTATCTTTGTTGAACAAGTTCCTCTTTGTACACTTCATATAACACTAAATAATATACCTAAAACTTTCCTTTTACCTGTACACATTAGTTGGTGATGAAACAACCCAAAAAGCCTATAGCTCAAAGGTTGCACTAGAAACACTTAGACTTGTGGAAGTGAAGAGAAGGATAGAAGACTACTCTGATCTTTGTAGGGAAAAGACCAAGAGAACTAGACTGCGTTCTCTGGCTGTTGCATTTGAGCTTATATACTATATAGGGGTTTGTACTTGTGTACATCTAATCTTTAGATATAGGAGAACATGTATATAGAGCATGATGTGGAAACATAGCCATAGAATGGAAAAGAAGCAAGAACATGATGCACACATGAGGTGTGGCAGAATGGAAGGGAATACATGGCATGCATACAATGCATGTAGAATGGAAGAGAAGCCTGCACTGTGATGAGTGAAAAGGTGAAACAGTGCTAGGTGTAAGTGGATCGTAGATCCATTAGAAAGAGCATCTATTGCGCAAAAAGTTCTAAGTCTGAAAGATTAGATAAAGTGTTCATGAGAGTTAGACAATTAAATCTGATAAGATCATGTGATGTGATAAGATAAGATAAGATGAAAAATAGAGAGGTGAAAATGTTAGACCTGTAACAGATGATGTGAATTACCTTGCTTCCAAATCATATTGCAACATTTAAGACAGATAATATAATGGACACCACTAAAGACACTTTTCTTTATAGCATGATTGGTCAACCAAATGTGCATACCTACACCTTCATCTTACTACTTCAAACTTCAACATTCAAACTTTGACTAATCATGTGACCTGAAGCATATGACCATGGGATAGTCAAGTAATAGAGTCTAGGCTCTGCCCCTATCTTGAACACATTCCCTTATTGTAGTAATCATCTTGATCTCTTTACACAAAAACTGCTTTATTCTCAGGACACTTCTTATCACCTTGCCTTATATGTACTTCTTATTATGTAGCACAGCTTGGTCTGTGCACCCTACTATAACAATATAAAAGGCAGGGGTAAACAGCTGAAGTCCTCAGTCATTTCCACTTGTCTTTTATGCTTATTGGCTGGATCATTACTGTTACACGAAGCATATCAAAGAGGTCTCGTTCAACAAGGATACTCAACAGGTGATGCTCACGAAGAGACCGACATCTGAGGAGCTTCAGGGATAACGAGATACAAGGAATGAGGGAGTCCCTAGTGAGATGGACAAGGATGCCCAGGGGTGCTGGGACTTGGACGAGGATGCCTAGGGTTGCTAGGTCTTGGACAAGAAGAGAAGCGTTGACAAGAAGTCACACTTAGGGATGAGGACAAGGACTTAGGAGGGGAAGCTTGACTTCCGGGTGATTCAAGAAGGTATGCTTGTATAGCGCAGATCAAGAATGGAGAATACAACCAATACAGCATAGGTTTAAATAAGTAAGAAGGGAATGCGCACAGACCAGGCTTACAAAGAAAATGGAAACCAATAGAAAGTAAGAGAACTCGTCGTTGTAAGAGAGGTGATTGTGAAAGGAGATAAGTCCAAGCAGGGGAATTAGGGTAACAAATAGGTGACGACAATATTAGAGGAGTCGGCAAGGATTAATGAAGCTGAAGAGATAGAAGCCAACATACTGCACCACATACGAGTGACAAGTTGAGAGACAACAAGATAAGTGGAGCGATGAAGAAGAAAAATTATAACATGTAGTAGTCAAAACTCACCATTCTAGAAGGCAAGAGGATATCTGGTAGATATCATGCCAGTATCTTGCCATGCATATTCTCCAAAGTTGCAGGTTTGATAATATAATCCAACTCAATGATGTCAAAAAAACTAAGATTGGGCTTTGTTGTTCATGTTGGCAAACCTGTTAGAATTCTAGAGCAGGTGAACTGGGTTTGTAAACACAAATACAACACGTAAAATATAAAGTGTTGACTAATCTAACAACCCACTTGGATTCAGGAAAGTGGCAGCAATCAAGATAGCATAGCAATGGACTTCTAGCTCAGTTACTACTACCAAGGTGGTCAAATTGGAAGGGTCTATGAGAGAAGTAACCTTGTTCAATTCCACTTGTACTCATTCTTAGAAATGTTAGTAAAGCTCTGTTGAGACCATACGAAAGAAAAAAAGAATTGCTTATTTGGGTTTTTGGCATTTTTGACATACAAATTGTCCATCCTGAATTATAGGCCCTATGACCACTACCTAGAAAACTTTATGTAGGTTAAAGAACATCTGGTCATAGACTGTCTGAAAGGCTTGCATCATGTCCTATTGGAAAACTTTCAATGCAGCCACATTAGAGTGCATGGGTCAGGTGATGCTTAATAATATACCTTATTTGGCAACTCCAACCTTTATTAGTGGTGTTGGATTTGCCTAGGATAGATATGGCGTGGTAGGATTTTATGCAACATTTCCAAACTACCAGCCTGAATTAATCTCTATCAGTGATGGATAAGTTATATAATAATGGGTGATGACTGAGACAACAAAGGCCCTCAAATTCACAATGACACCCTCTCAATCTTGGGCAATGCGACTCCCCAACCAAGTAAATGATAGTGAAACATGTGTTAATTAAAAGCTATGTTACTGGATCTACAGACCTATGAAGCAGATGAGTGTGATGTATTTGTAGCTTAGCCAACAACAGTGCTAGTCATGTGGAAATTAGGGTCACATGTTAGGTGACATGGCTTGCTATGCAAACACAAGCAAACTAAATTGATTGATTAAGCTAGGTTATCTGCACTCAAAGTTCTCACACCTTTTTAACTCATTCATCCTGTTCTTCTGCCTACACTTTTTTCTGGTCCATCACTGCCACCCCCTAGCATGTGTCTTTGTAATTATGGGGGACTACAGCCCACATGATTACAAAGTATATGTTGCTTGCAAAGGTATGTGGTTTAAGTCTGAATATTATGCTAGTGGCTCATATGAGGATTGGTTTGTTGGTACACTAGTCTTGCTTTTACTTCCTTGTTACATGGATCTGGGAGTGCTTCATGAGGATCCATATGTTGGGACACTAGTCCTGCTTTCACTTTCTTGTTACAATTCTAGAGGTATTCATGTGAGAATTACTTTCTTAGGGCACTAGGCTTGCTTTCACTTCTTTGTTACATGGATCTGGGAGCACTTCATGAGGATCTGTGTGTTGTGATGCTAGTCCTGCTCCTGCTTCCTGAAACAACCCAAAAAGTATATAGCTCCAAAGGTTGCATCAAAAACAGTTAGACTTGGAAAGTAAGAGAGGAGACTTAGAAGGCTACTCTGATCTTATGGGAGAAAGACCAAGAGAACTAGACTGGAGTTCTTTGGCCACTAGTTGCAAGCTTATATACTACATGGGTTGTGTACACCTGTGTACAACCAATCTACAATATAGAAGAACATGTACATAGAGCATGATTTGGCAGTATAGGCTTGCATAGTCACATAATGAAAAAGAAGTAATAACATGTTGCACACATGAGGATGTGGCAGAATGAAAGAAAAGGCATAGTATGTGTACAATGCATGTAGAATAAGGAAGCCTGCATAGTGATGAGTGAAAAGGTGAAACTGTGCTAGATGAAAGTGGATCTTAGATTTGTTAGAAGTGAGGATCCTTGAGTTGTGAAAAAGTATCTAAGTCAAAAAAATAAGATATTATTGTGCCCATAGCAATTAAGCTGTAGGATGATGATTGATCACAAGGAGTAGAACTGAATTGCAGTGCTACACCAGCACTGGCAGGACAAAGTCAAGGAATTGAAACCTTAATCTTCTCTCTGAACTGGTAAATCCAAAGGTAATGATCTAGCCAATGAGTGTAAGAGACAAGTGGAAACAATTGAGGACTTCAGCTGTTTACCCCTGCCTTTTATATTGCTATTGTAGTGTGCACAGACCAGGTTGTGTTATAGGATAAGAAGTACATATAAGGCAAGATGATAAAAAGTGTCCCAAGAATAAAGCAATATTTATGTGACAAGGTTAGAACGTGTGTAAGGATAAAGAAAGATGTTCAAGATAGGGGCAGAGTTGAGACTCTGTCACCTGACTATCCCACAGTCACATGCTTCAGGTCATGTGACTAGTTGAAGTCTGAAATATTAAAGTCTAAAGTAGTAGGATGAAAGTGTAAGTATGCATGTTTGATTGACCAATCATGCTATAAGAAAAAGTGTCTTTAGTGGTGTCTGTAACAGATATGAGCATTCACAATAGTTAGATGAGTTGATCTGATAAGATCATGTGATGTGATAAGATAAGATTGAAAGATAAGATAAGGGGAGTAACCCTAGGCATCCTTGTACAAGTCCCAGAACTCCTGGGCATTCTCACTCAGCTCATCAGGAGCTTTCTCATCCTCATGTCTCATTATCCCTGAAGCTCTTCAGATGTCGGTCTCTTCATGAGCATCACCTATTGAGTATCCTTGTTGAACAAGACCCCCTTAGTACACTTTGCATAACAGAAGATCAAGAATCTCTGTGGTGTTAAAGACAGCACACAGCTGGAGTCCAGTGTAAGAGACTCTATTGACAAGTCTAGTAGAATAGTACAAACCTGGAGTCCAGTGTAAGAGACTGAGGGAAAGCGAAGTACACTGGACTCGAACAAAGGTAGGACGAGTCAATATAAATAAACAATAACAGTGCGCCAC
>JBBPSC010000124.1:0-30914 GCA_038093395.1 Baorangia bicolor
CGAGTTCCAGAGGGTGAGAAGCGCGCCATGAGCTGCTGGGGAACGGATTGGCCTGCATCTTGCCTGCCAGACATGGCTCACACACAGGGTCAGGCCCAGTCTTCACATCCAGCTTGATTCCCGTCACCATGTCGTGTTTAATCAGCGCTTTCACTCCAGTGACGTTGTGGTGAGCGAGTCGGCGATGCCAGAGGGCAATGTCGAGTGGTAGAGTGGTTGCTGGGCATGCGAACTCGGACACTGGCTCTGTTACACTGTCCAGAAAAGCAGCGTTGTTGCTTCTAATCGGCGCGACGAATAGTGGAGGACCCCCAGCTTGGGAGAAAGACATGGTGTGAGCATCTATATTCACAGTGATGCCAGAGTGGCGAGCTAGATACAGCACAGACAGGAGGTTGGTGCACAGCTCAGGGACGTGCAGGACATCGCTAAACTCGACAGGCCTCGCTTCCTTCCCCCCCACAACTGGCTGAAAGCGAACAGACCCCACCCCAGCTGAATAGACAGTTGTGTTGTCTGCGAGATGGATTGCGACGCCTTTAGGCGCATAATTGCGCAGCCAATGACGATGAGGGGTCATATGAGAAGTGGCCCCTGTGTCTGCAGTCCAATTGAAGTGAGCATTGAGTTGGAGTGGAGTGAGAGAGTCAGGGAGGGGTGGGGAACGATGACTTGCATTTCCAGCGTGCTCTGCATGCTCCATGGGGGTATCTTCTGTGGGAGGCAAAGTGGTGGCCTTCTTGGCCTTCTTGCCCCTTCCTCTCGACGTCTTGTGGTGCTCCTTAGCCCGGTGCAGCGCATAGCACTTGCACTGGCAATGCCCTGCCTTGTCACAGAAGGTGCAGGGTGCAGAGAGGTTGCAACCACAGCTCGAGGTCGAAACAGCGAGGGCGGACTCTGAGGAGGTGCCGGATGCGTCAGGACGAGGTCTTCTGTTGATTTCCTTGGTCTGGAACGCCGCTTTCACCTTCTCCTTGTCAAGGTCTGTCAGGAGAGCCAAGGAGGAGACGAAGTGGGAGTAATCTGGCCCCAGAGCGTGCATCATGGCCATGCAACAGAGCTCGTCATCCGATGTCTTCAAGTCGAAGGTGTTGGGACGAAGCTCCTGGATGGTGGCCATGGCCTGCTCAACTCGACCAGCTAGGGATGGCAGGGACTCTTCAGGTCGCTTCCTGATGTTGAAGAAGGCATCATAGGCGACGAACCGAGTGCTGGCCTTCTGTTGCACGTAGAGCTTCTGAAGTGCGCTCCACGCGGCTGTGGGGTCGTCCTGGTGCGGTCGGATGTGCACCCTCTGGTCTGGCGCAATATTGAGCATGAGCTCACCAGCAGCCCTATCTTGTTTGACATCCCATGCTTCCTGCTCCTTCTCACCAGAGCTCGGTCGCTTCTCCTTGCCATCAACGAGGCGCCAGAGGCCTTTAGAGCGCAGCAGGGCCTTCATCTCTTCGCTCCAGGTGGTGTAGTTGTTGCCATTGAGAGGCGAAATGCGGTGGGAGTGGTGTTCTGAGGTCATTGGATGCAGAGTGCGAAAAGAGGATGCAGAGGTGCGAAAAGAAGTGGTTGAAAATGATGAAGTGGGCGAAAAAGCGTCGTCCTGAGTGGTAACTGCGCAGAATCAAAGCGCAGGGCTCATAACCTGTTAAAAACAGCACACAGCTGGAGTCCAGTGTAAGAGACTGAGGGAAAGCGAAGTACACTGGACTCGAACAAAGGCATGACAAGTCAATATAAATAAACAACAACAATGCGCCACAATGTGGCACAACTGGTAGGTCACCTGAAAGCGCACCAAGTGGTGCACAATCAATATAACTAACAATACTTTCAACTTCATCCCACATCCATTTGAAATTGGTTTTGATAGCTTGCAGGACAGGGAAAAAGGAATCACTGTTCTTAGAATTTGCAACCAGAGACAAAATTTCTTGCATAGAATGATTACTGACCACTTGAGGCCATTTAGATTGGTGAAGAAAGCCAGTTGTTTTGTGAGGGTCGTCAGAGGGTTGGAGGGGGATCAAGGAGCGGTCCTCTTTAGGACATATGACAGCCAAGTATTCAGCCAAACTGTCATGCAGACGCACAATAGCCAAAAAGGGGTCAACACGGACAACCATTTGGTGACCCCTGAAGCTGTAAATGTGATGAACCTGGCAGGATTCCAATGACACAGCAAGACCAATGTGACATTCTTCGCGATGGCATTGAAGGGATGTTCTGGAACCAACAGTGATACCACAAGACTTGGCGAGACAAGTAAACCCATCGACCAATTTGAGACCAACAATTGGAGGAACAACATCGGAGGGGGCTAAAGAGGGGGGCTCCGTAAGATATAAATTTTGCAGGATGGCAGTAAACTCGTCCTCAGGGGGACAAGTCAGACCATGCTGGGTAACATGAGCTTGTATGTAACAATAGTCTAGAGCTTCAGAGCATTCGAGGCATATAACAAGCTTGTAGACAAGGTCGACATGGAGGCCAGAACTAGACAACACATGCAAGTGCAAAGAAAGAATTTCAGGAAGAACGGAAGTTTCCCCCAAATCTTCCTAGGCGGGAGGTTGTGGGGGTATAGTGGTCATTTCTGTATCTTGATCTATAATTCGGAGTCGTTGATCACAAGAATGCTGGCAAAAGTTAGAGTTACTATTAACTCCATTGAGACTGGTATTGCATAGATTGTATTCTTCATTTGGAAGACAATCTTTGCCATCATTCTGTGTCATACGATTCAGAGAGGTTGGTCATCAATGATGCCATCGGTAAGAAAACATGCACAACAGAAAGATAATCCTTGTTATGAGGACAAGACGATTTGACATGCATCCTAAGACAATTAGGGTTGGGATGGTTGAATTCACCACAAGGACAATGGGGACATCCATCGTCAAGATGTTCCAAGGTGATAGCACTGTCTATATGCACGAAAATAAGGTATTGAAGCATCAAAGGTAATGAACTGACTCTGGGACTTAACGACTGAATATATCTGATGAGCAATTTGGGTATGAGCTGTAGGGTCGCAGAACTTGGAATGACATTGGTGACATCTGAACGTTCATAAGTAGATATAGTGAGTAACAAAGAAAAACGTACTTTTTCAATGACTCGGTTGGCATTATGACAGTAGAGGATACTGACATGAGGTATGGTAGGGGTGAATGAGATAACTGAACAGCGCACCTACAATTAAATTGGGCAGTTTATCACAACAAATAAGGGTTAGTACTCATATGATAAACATCAAATAAGACTAGACGTATCATATAGTTTACAACAATACAAAGTGTTCTCAAAGACATTGAAGCATGACGTATTGATATTGTTGGTAATAAAGCTATACAGGGGATAAGAGAGGGTGAATAGCTCTAAATACATATAGGTTAAAAAGAAGACCAACGAAATCGATTAGAATGAGAGTGTTAACATGAAATAGACCACAAGTTATACATGAGAGATACAAGGAGTGCTTTACGATAACCCACCATTTCTGATCACTATGCTGAGGAGGGCAATGGTGGTAGTATATTGGGAAGCAGGCGTTGATATGACGTACACGCCATCCAAACAGCACCTAAAGCGATCAAAGAGTAAAAAAGAGGATTTCCCATCACTACAGAAAGTGAAGGTTGGGACATGATGACGTACATGTCATGTGCATGGCAAAAACAAAAGAAAAAAAGGATGTTCACGTCACCAAAGAGAAGAAATAAGATAAGAGCAAGACTAGGACAAACTGAGAGTATGACAACGTGAATGTTGTCACAGAGAGAAGACTATGGAGGGGGGAGGGGAGTCAAACTCATCCTGACATGCGGAAAGACTAGGACAGTCAGGCCTATAGGTAGGAATGGGTAAAGGGATGAGGGCCAGAAAATGAGATGAAGTGATATAACAGGGATGACCGGGCGTGCTGCAGTTCGGCTCAACGAGGTTATTGGGAAAAGGGTAGCGGAAAACAAAGAGAAATGACACAGGCGTGCCATAGTTTGACTCAGTAGGGGTATCTGGAAAGGTTCAGCAGGGTTAAGCCTCCTTTGTGGATAGGTGGAGGCTGAAGACAGTGAGATAAGAGTGTAGTGCATAAAAGAGTTGGGTTGTATTCATATGGGAAGCCATGTGTAAAATGGATAAAATAGCATGGGGTAAAGGAAAGTGAGATAAATCAGAGAGTGATGATGTCCATATCATGCAGAGAATAGCGACATTCACACCGCATAAAGACAATGGATGTAAACCTATATAGAGAATAATGCTAACATTTACCATAGAGAAAGGACCAGGTTGGGGTAAGAGAATCAAACTTGTCCTGACACGCGGAAAGATTAGGACAGTCAGGCCTGCAAGTAGGAACAAGTGAAGGGTTGGGACCTAGAAAACAATACAAAACAAAAATGCCAAGGTAGCATATCGAGATAAACTGACCAGGAACGTACCTAGAGCGCCTCTGTGAGCATTCGTGTCAGCAAAGATCCCAGATCATGCAGTGTATACCACGAGTGGCAACACTGAAGGTAGTGTTGCGCGTACAAATATGAACAAATGCATTGTACCACAAAATGTGACCAGTAACATGACAAGTAGTTACCATAAACAGGGTGTGATAAGTAATATGATAAGTACTAACCAATGTTGTGGTCAGTAAATCAGTAGTATGGTCAGTAGTTGTCAGTAATGTAATCAGTAGTATGGTCAGTAGTTGTTGTCAGTAATGTGATAAATAACTATCATATTGTTCTTATGGTAATCAGTACTGATCAACATCATGGCAGTGAAGTGAGGTACCACCGGCTTGTGCAGGGTTGCCTGAAGAGGTCCCATCCTGACTGCGGATGGGCACCCTAAAGCCTCGTTTGGGCATCTTATATAGTGCAGGTTAATAATATTGCCGTCCAATCTAACCCTAACTTAACTAACTAACTAACTAACTAACTAACTAACCAACTAACTAACCAACCTAACAGGGCTTCACTCGAGGTACCCCATCCAACCTAACCTAAAATTCTAACTGAAACAAATTTAACAGGCTTCTCTGTGGATTAGTCGAGTTGATGCGAAATGCAAAACACTGATCACAGGTGATCAGTCAACTGCAACTCATGCTGCTGACAAATCCAACCCAATATAGTAACCACATGACACAAGGGTAGTCTAGGGAGGAAAACACAATGTCTGAAAGATAACCTGGTCACAGGAATATCTCCAAAATGACCATGGATCCTGGTTTTAGGTGTTGGTAGAAGAAGCTTTCTTTCCAAAGGTAGTCTGCGGCATCACGTGATGAGCTGTGAGAAAGGGCTTTTGAGAAAAGATAGAATATATTCGTAGAGAGGCAGGACAAGGACCAATGCACAATAGGAATGGTAGGCCATAACGGGGGTCCATATTTGTCATTTGGGGACCCTAACACCACAGGGGTAGCTACTAAAATGCGCCGCAGAGAAGGGTTTTTCAGAATTTGCAGATAAGGCAGTAACAGTCAAGGATGACTTTTATCACAGGTGGTATCAGTGGAGGAATTGTAGACCAAAGGGATGCTGCCATCTTTTCCACTGGGTGTACAGGCTGATGCTCTGCAATAGCCTGCAGCATTGCATTCTCATAATTGTGGTCACAAAGATTGCCAATTTTATTGCTAAGCAGTATTATCATAAATGGAAATATATGCAGGATGTCACATGACCCTGGGATAGTTGGCTTTCAGATAAAAAAGGAATTATCCTGATTAGACCATAGGAAGGGTGTTCAATTGACAAAACAAAACCTTTAGCCCAATGGTCCATTGGGCAGCACTGCTGCCCAATAGGTTGCCCCAAACTGTGCACACCCTAGGTAATCAGTGTCCCCTGCCCTAGCACAAAGAGTCACCCCATGCACAAACAATTGTTGCACATGTGCCCTGCCAAGTACACAATCACCTCCATCCCTACAGAGGGGCATGAAGAGAAGGAAAAAAAGGTAAGTATATTCACAACATAATGGTGGCAAACATAGTGCAGGTAAGTGTCGTGAGAGACTGCTTGAGCTCTGATGTGAACAGAGTGTCATCCTCATCACATGCTGGTATGGTGGCATCAAACTAGGCTCTGAGCAGTGGAGATGTATCTCAGACATGGCCAAGCAAGCCCTTGACCAACTAAAGCCCCCTTCCATGTAGTGTCAATGTTACAACTGCATGTATGCAGTAAGAGGTACCACTATTGTTGTTGAATGTGTATGGTGGTTAGTCATTGTTGGACTGTAGTCTGCCATGCTGTTTGCACTCATATAGCCTAAAGTTCATTATTGGAGTCATTGACGAGCCCACATATCATTACTGTATTATGCTGGTTACTAATGTAGTCTACTTGTAACTGTGGCTGGTCTACATTATGTGATATCATACAAATGAGGGACAATGGTAGCCAATGTAGTGCACATGAGTACAGCTGACAATATATGCTGACACCACTGACATGATTATGGCACGCACTACCACGTGATTCCATTTTTCCTAACAATTATCCTAGAGGCATCCTACAATAGAATGGCTCATCAGTTTTCAGCTTGGATGCATATCGACAGAGCCAAGATATACAATAATCCAACTTGTAAGTACCTTAGGCTGAATGCAGGTGTGAAACAAGACCTGATTAGGATCAATGTTCAAATGAGGAACAATGAGGCGTTCATGATCTGTTGTAATACCCTGAAATGAACAAATGGTAGAAATGCTGTGTTGACTTCAGTGATGCAGTGAGCAACTCAACATGTCCCAGAGGACATGATATCTAGATATATACAGTACAAGTTGAATATCAGGAGCATCAGGCATTGGCCACACAGATCCTTGTGTGCCCTGCTGGCACATTCCTCCCATTTTCCCAAAGCATATGCTTAGGTGATGGTGTACTCCCAAACTTGACCTGCACAAGAAGGTATTCCACACAAGGCATTTCTGTCTCTAGAATCCATTGAAGGCGCACGAGGACCCCCAGGGCATTTGCCAACTCAGGATACTTGGCCAGGAATGGATATGTCATCTTGTTGCTACTAGCAGCATAGATATGCAAACAGTGGTCACTGATGTCTCACACTGGGAAAGTGACAGCGAATAAAGGTGGTTGGCTAAGGTCAGCCAAGATGGCAATGTATGGAAGAGAGTTGAAATCCAATGGTGTGCTGTCACCACTTATGCTCTTGTGCAGTCAGGTTATACTATGCAAATTTCCCAACACTTTTTTTGACTGGCAAGCCTTGTTTGAAATAAAGATCTGCGACATGTGCAATTCTGTTGGCCCGTTTGTTAGCCTGCCTTTGAAATAGATCAGGATCACTTTGTCAATGCAAGATTGCTGGTGGCAGTATTGCACTGCACTAGTCCTCTGCCAGTGGTGTCACGTTCATTTGTTTAAGCTAGACAACAAACCATCATGCTCAGTGTCACATTACACAAAAAATGAGGATAGCTGACCTCAATTCATCCCCATCCTCTGACCTGATGAAGGTCTCCATACATGTCCAGTGTGAGAAATTCAAGTATGCATTCTTGAAGACTTCACATGATAGTGATGGTTGTGAATCCCACATGTGTTTTTCAAATACAAATTCAAGCCAATCCACCACTGGGATCATTTGACAGTCCATAAGTTCATCATCCCATTTTGATGACATGGCCACCTGCTTCTCCTTCAAGTTTGAGCAGAGATACAAGTCCTTGGCCAAAAGCCACAGAAGTTTGCTGACAAGCTCTCCATGTTGACCAATGTCAATCATACCAAAATTAACCACATCCAATAGAGTTCCCAAAGTGCGCCACAAATCTTGAGGTCTGGCATGGAGTTTGATTATAGCCATGCATGAAAAAACAGTTCAGAGGGATAGCTTGTGAACCTCCGGTTTCAATCCAATGTGGTCACCAGACAGACACATAGGTGACTCACCACTCTGGTTTCAAGATGCTTGATCAAATCTGGATGTCCAAATGTGACATTCACTGCGAATCATTGTCCCAGCACTGCAAGCACATGGTTTGTCTTACTCACGTCAAAGTCTTCTGCTCCATACAATTTCCATCGTGCAGTTCTGAACACTAGTGCTGGATCCTTGAGTGCAGTCTTGAGAGACGTCCAGCTAAGGAGGATGAGCAACTTAGTCAACAATCATGATTGTTAGCTGAGACAGATTGACATACAGGGGATGTCCATAACCAACAATATGATGCAATTGAGATACATCTTTGACGTCTATGTCCTTGATCCCTAGTGCACACTAATCCCAGCCAAGTTAAGTGTACAGTGGGAAAAGCTTCTCACCCTTGACAGCAACACAGGCAGAGTTATCTAAAAGACAGAATAAATGGGGTGTTGATCATGAGAAACCATGACAGACATTTCTGATTAGGCAGCAAAAAGTTTGAAACCTTGGAGGTTGTCGAGGTGAATACAAGCCAGACAGCATGGTTCTCATCATGTGAGTATTGGTTGGCCACTTGGCAGACCTCATCTGCCGATCAATATGCCTTCTGGCCATTGCCATGCACCGGCATCAGTGGGTGTGCTTTGTCCAGTACAATGACCAACTTGGGCTGGTGGATCCCATTATAATTTTCCCGCTGGTTTCCCAGGCCAGCTGACACTAGTATGCCAGAAAATATCTTCTTGAGGGATGCCACCATTTTCCTGTAGGTGCTCAAGAGGTCTGGAGTAAGGTAATGACTGTAATAATCCCCTTCTAGAAAACATGGTTTGAGTCAGTTTGGAATTCTGCAACACTTGGCCATTTGCTTACCAGAAAGGGAGTGTCTGCAGTCTTCTTCTGGGGGTTACTAGTAATGTAGAAAGTATTGTCAAACCAGCTTGGAAATACAAGTGCATCTGAGTGTTCTCTCACCTCCAAGTACTTCACATTTACTTTACCAAAGAATTCAGCCCTAGCAGTGGACCTGGGAACTTTGCTCACATCACACATCTTGTGAACCCAATCCATGACGTTCTCACATGTTGATGCAAGATATTCTTTGAGCATATTGAAAAGTGTGATGAAGAAAGCATAACAAATGATTTGGTATTCTGTCTTGGTGGGGGGGAACTTGGTCAAGATCTGTGACAGGATATGGTCCCATACAGGGAAACCTAATTCATCGCCCACGTTGCGCAAGTTCATGTAAATCACCACAATCTCATTCTTGCTCAGCTGTGAATAAACTAAGCTAAGGCACTCTTTGGGGAAAGATAAGGCAATCATTCATCTCAGTCAACATCCTGGATTTGCCAGTCCCCGAGCTTTGCATGATGGAACAAAACTTAGTGTAGTATCGAGGAGGCTCCAAATTCTTGAATAACTTCTTGTTGTGTGTCAGGTACTCATAGAAGCTGTTGACAGCTGTGCCATGATACTCTGCTCAGAACAACTCTGACAAGTTGAGTAAAGCTGCATCATCACAAAGGGTGTCAGTCCCCAGCTCTGAATAGATGTAGAGCTTGAAACCGCTGACTTGGGTGTGCAATCATGGTGCTAGTAGTAGTTGCCCCTCCAGGCACCCTTAGAATGGCTGATTGGAAGAAAGCAACAAAAAAACATGAGTGTTGGGGTGACATGAGGGTGACTTCAACCCACACCAAGATTTCTGATATGACAATAAGATTTGCATGCCCAGGCAGAAGAGAGTATTTCCCGCAGGTCTTGATGCCTTTTGATCAACTCTTTGGCCTTGAGCCCTCTGTACTTGTTGTCCAAGTTTTTGTCAGAGAGCACAATTGCATTCAGGAGGATGCGAAAGTGGAGAACTGACTCAGAACCTAGATCAGATACACTGCCCAATTTATCCTCAGTGATTATATTCACAGTTTTGTCAAGCTCATCATGGGTTGTGGCATTGAGCAAATCTGGTAGAAGCTCGAGAGGCATGTTCTTATGGAAAGCTGGACAACTGCACTCAATTTGAAATTTGCATTCGACAGATTGCATACTCCATTTGGCAAATTTTGGAACTCAGACTCCAAAGTGTTGTGTGCCCCATTACCATTATGACACATTATTGCAGCAGAAATCAAAAAGTCTGGGTGAGCGGAATAAGCCCAAGTCACGGAAGACCCCACATACACCAGCTAAAAATCAACACCAGTGATATATATGCAGTGCTTTCCATCCTTTTATCCCATTGAACCGCCTGTCTGCTCTACTACCATTCCTTCTCCACCAACACTCCTCTATAATCATCATACACCCCCATCTGGCGATGAGGATACTATGCTTGAGGGCATTAATAGAGGTAGCAGGAGCAACATCAAGCTTGTTGCTACTATCTGTAAAATATTTATGATGATACAATAGGAATTTATAATATTAGGATGATCATACCTTGCATTTTCGCTGCCTAACTTAGGGCTTGGAGGCTAAGTTTGCATAAGGAAGAAGGGGATACCAAAGTTCATCCTTCATTGGAGGTCTTCGCAGGCCATCTGAGACACATTCCCAATCATTCAAGTTAGCCACAAAGATAATTTCTGCATATTTTAAAAATTTAAAGTATCACATCATCTACAAGATGTCCATTCTAGGTGAATAGCGTGAATATAATGGTGAGGGTATATTGGGGTAGTGGGTTGTCATGTATACCATCAAAGGATTTTGGGAGCGCAAGGAGTATTGGTATGACTGTGAAGGATGGGTACCTGGGATCATTACTGGACGTGAGAGGGGGAGGTTGGGAATGTGAACTTGAAGGGTGATGGATACTGGTAGGCAGTGGGTGGCAGCAAAACACAAGAGGGGAGTTTTGGAGAATGCGGGCTTGGGTGGTAATGGATGCTGCTGAAAGACATAGGTTTGGCAAATGTGGGGCTTTGCAGGTCAGAATGGGGATGTTCATGTAGCTGCAAGGTGGTGGATGGCAAGGTTTGGAACCATGGTGAATAAAGAATGCAGGTGAATGACTTGAGGGAAAACAAGTCGACTAATGATGTTATAGGTCTACATTTTTCCCCTTCACATTTTGCTTCTTATTTTATCTTATCGCGTCACATGATCCCCAAGGATCTAATCATCTATCTTATCGTGAACGCTCACTTACATTTCATGGACTTAGATACTTTTCATGCAACGACTGCCAGGCAGTCTGGACACTCAAACCTTTCTCACGGATCTACGATCCACTTACCCTGTCATGGTATTCACCTTTTCACTTCATTACCATGCTGGCTATTATTACATACATGCTTCTCTTCCATTTGATCCAACATGCACATCACATGTTGTATGCTTCTCATCTTCCATTCTACCACACAGCGTGTTGGCCTCATGCTATGCTTCTATGCTTCCATTCCATTCCCATACATGCGGACAAAGCATTGCATATCGTAGATACAGTGTCAATACTGGTAAACATTGTTGTAGTATATAAACCCCCAATAGAGCACTGAAGAACTCCAGTCTAGTTCTTCTGGTCTTTTCCTCTCAAAGGTCCCAGTTGTAGTACTCTTCCTCTTTCCTTTCACATCTTAGCCTTTCTTTGTGCAACCCTTGAGCTTCAAGCTTTGAGAGTTGTTTCAAATGACAGACATCATTAAGCAAGCTCCTTATAGAGTTTATTGACATACTCACATGGCATTCATTGACATAGTGCCCCCCATTATTAGCAGTGTACACCTCAACCATGGTGAATGCTGTACATTCTTGAGTAAGGCTGAGGTGACAGTGATGGTGTGGTGAGAGTTAGCGTGAATTGCTTCAATGTGACTAATATGGACATGGCCCATGCATCAATATCGCATCTCCTAGCTTGACCTATCTAGCCCAACACTATGCTCAGCATTATTGCTGCATGGTATAAAAGGTATGCCATGCCATTCTATTCCTTCAGAAGACCTCTCCCTAATGGACCTCTCCAGTGATCAGCATGCTGCACTAGTGCAGGCACAGGCAGTACTGGAGGGTGTTGGGCTCCCACCAGACTCAGATCTTGAGTCAATTGTATTATCATGTCCATCCTCTCAAGTTTTGTTGCACTCATCCACTCCTTCACATGCTCATTGTTCCAATCCTTTGCCAGCTGTATCTACTTCCTGGTACCTTCCACTGCCTGCCTGCTCATTTACTCAAGACGAGGTCAACCAACAGCTTTACAAGATCAATTTTAAATTATCAGTGCACTGCATCATAAACCATCCCCCTGATGCCATCGTCAAGTACCTGCAAACAGGTGAGTCTGAAGGTGTTGGGATTGCCCATATCTTTCCCATCAATCCATAGACCATATTAGACTGTTCAACATTGGTTTGATTGGATTGTACTATGGATTGTACATATGCCATGTCTGTATCCATTAATATATGCATACTGTACATACATTTCACTGTGATCCAACAGTTATGTCAAATTGCAGTGAAAATGGTTCTATTACTTTACAGTGGTATTGATATTGGGTGGTAGTAAAAATATTGCTGTGATTTGACATATATGTCAAATCGCAGTGATGTTTGCTTGTTTTGGTCTGTATATATGTTGTGTTTATATACCACATCTTGAATATGGTTGAATGCAGTAGAACATGTTGTGTTTTGTTGGCCTAATCTGGCCTAACCTTAAGGTGATTAGAGAAACAGATATAAAATTCACTGTGTGCGGTGACCCAAATGTACCCCAAGAGCATGTATCTCTCATTCTATCCCTCTTTTGCATCTTAATGCCTGGCTTTTGGGTGGTGACTGTTTTGTTTTGTTTCAGGGGTGCTGAATGGTGCATCGGTGGATGATGAAAGGAATCTGGGCATTTGTAATAATGTATTCATGTATGAAAACTTGTCAAACAAGGCAGTCATATTATATTTCATAAGCAAAGGACACTGTATTGAACTGTGATTGTGAATGACTGATTGATCATTTTTCCTATGCATTATAATCATTTCCACCATATGTATTTCAGAACACTTCCAACAGTTCCTATTATCTTAAACTAGCCATTTGAGTTGACATCTACACCCCCTGTAGATGTCCATCCAGTGTCCAGCCATCAGGCTGGTGTCAGGCCAGTGTCAGGCCAGTGTTAGGCCAGAAAATTCCCACACTTAGAACAAAATGTTTTGGTATTTAGGTTGTCACTCCAGTGGCTGTGATGTATCAGGCCAGAAAATTCCCACGCTCAGGACAATCTGGTGAGTTGGGTCATCTCCCAGTGTCAGGCCAGAAAATTCCCACACTAAGGACAAATTGTTCTTTTTAACTATATAATTGTGGCAACCATTTTGGACAATTGCACCCACTACATTATCCTTATCTATAGTCCCCCTAGATATCCATCCACTGTTAGGCCATAAGGCTGAAAAAATCCCACACTTTGAACAAATTGTTCTGGTGATTATATAATTATGGCAACCATATCACACAAAATCCCACACTATACTAATCATATAAGCTGACATCTATAGTCTTATGGGTCCTATATATAGATGTTAGGCCAGTGTCAGGCCAAACAATTCCCACACTATCTATATAAGTATATAAGTTGTCATCTACAATCTCCCTATAGATGTTCATCCAATATCTAGACATCAGGCCAATGTGAAGCTTATTTGCCCAATATCCATCCAATGTCAGGCCAAAAATTCCCATGCTTACTGTAACAGCTGTAGAAACCATATAGTTGCCTACTGATGTGGAATGGCAAACACCTAAACCTAGAGACATGAAGGGAAGAACTAGGAGCATGGAGAGTGAGAAACATGTAATGTTGAAGGGTTACTTGCGACTTTGTGGGGTGACTTGGAGTCTAACGAACTAGCCGTTAGCAAGATTTGAAGACTCACCAAAGGATTTATGGGTTCCATTGAACGTGCTCAAGCATATGAGACAAAAGTCCTAAGCTAGAGAAGAATTGACTGGCGATTTCACTGCTAGCATCAGGTTTATATAGTGGAAATGACAGTCTACATATATACTACATGAGGTATGACGTCACGATGACATTGTGGTCTAGAGTAGTCTAGCTACTGTAAATGAGGATAACATGTATGATGGATAATGGAATGACATAGGGCTGAGACAACAGGGTCGAGGGTTAGAGATACAAGCAGCCACCTATGTGAAGAGGTGAAAGATGAAATAGATAGAGGGAAGATAATATGTGAGATAGTAAGCGCTGAAGACAAGTAATGAAGAGATAAGATAGGCACGTGCTTATGGGTATGCGAGTAAAAGGAATAAATGACTAAGAAAAGTAAATGTTAACACTATTTTTATTTATTGTCATAAATACCATCTACAGACTCAATTTCATTGTACAAACTCATGCCAGCATGTGCACATACCATACCTTATGATTTTGGCCCTTACTCTTCTCTCTTCAAAGTCATGTAACCTGAAGCATGTGACTGTGAGACAATGCACCTGACCAGATCAACAAGGTCATATGTACATCTCTAGAAACCCACTTTAGTACATACACTCAGTACATAGCTTGGTCTATGTACAAGCTGATCCTGTATAAATACTGCATACATAATGACTGAACACCTCAGTCTAATCCACTTGTATTTCGCTGCCTATTCACCCATCATTACCTTCAGATCTAGGGTTGAGGGAGAAGTATTAAGGTTGGACTTCTTAACTATTGTCTCACCAGTGCTATTGTAGCAATGCAAGATTGATTGAAATCCATGTGCTCAGCTTTGATTATGCTTTATTTGCTGAGCCATAACATTTATAGTCCCCTTAAATATTCATCCTATATTTAGCCATCAGGCTAACATTTCCATGCTCTATACAAATTATTCTAGTGATTAAGTGCCCAGCCCAATGAACAATGAAGTGTTAGGCTAAAAGTTTCCTCACTAACTATGAAAAATGTTCTGGTGATTAAGTGACTAGAGTTCTCTTGGCATTGGATTCTAAAGTGTTTAAGTATTAGCAATTCCCCTTAAGTGTAGTCAAGTGTACCAAGATGTTGACAAATCTTGCAGCACTATAGGGGCATTGGCAAGATAAAAGTAGGGAGAATATAGTTCACAAGATTTTATAAAAACTTTATAATAACAAACTTTATGCTAAATCTGAGAAGTGTTTCTTCTCTATGAAGGAAGCAGACTGCTTAGATATGGTTATCCTTAGAAAGAGAGTGGAAATGCAAGAGAGAAAAAAATTGCTGGGATAATGGACTGGCCAGCTTTCATATGGTTAGAATTTCCTAGAACTTTGCAACTATTATTGAGAATTTTGCTAAGATTGCCTTTCATATATGATAGATGATTTGGCACACAGTAGGATAAATAAAGCGAAGTTAGTCTTACTTACACTAATAATAGATAATTTTATATTTGCACTACCATGAGCAAAGTAGGTCATGAGTACCCCAAAGCTGCTGGAATATTATCCAATGTTGACATGTGATTTAGAAATTGGACCAGTATGTCAAGAAAAGGGGGAGATAGAGGAGAATGAAAGCAGAACCAAACAAATACAGTTGGAATTTCCATGTTTTGTATTGAGTACTGATTTTTTTAGCAATGTTTTGTGGCTGGAAGATGGTTGAAATGTTAATATATTCATGATTATTGGAACAACATTGGGGTACTTAAGGGTATAGAGAAGAGCTGGATAATAATGTGTGCTTTTGTACCATCCAAGAACTTTGTAGTAAAATCAACAACCACTCTTTTCACTATTGCCCATCATATATACTACCTGTTACAATTTTTCCTGTCTTTTGTGGTATAACCCTTTTGTTATGTAAAGTGTACAAAGAGACTTGTTCAACAGGGATACACCTTGGGCAATGCTCATGAAGAGACTGACATCCAAGATGTTGCAAGGATAATGAGTAAAATGAGGACAAAGAAGATTGAGGTGAGCTCAACAAGATGCCTTGGGCTTCAAGGGCTTGTGTGACTAAGGACAAGAGGGTTGACAATGAGTCACACTTGAGTCACACTCAAGGATGAGGAACAAGAGTTGGAAGCTTTGACTTTCCAGGGTGACTCAAGAGTAATGCTTGTATTGTGTAGATCAAGAATAGAGAGTGCAAACAAGGTGATGTGGGTTTATATAGTAAAGGGAGAGTATGCATGGACCAAGTTACTATTAGGAAAGGAACATGAAAGAACATGATGGAAAGCAGGGAAAACTAGCCATCATGAGAGAGATGGCAAAGAGAGAGATAAGTCCATATTAGGGAAAGGTCAAGACAATAAATGGATAAGGATAAAGTTGGAAGGGTTAGTGATGACAAGCAATAAGGCTGAAGTAATAGAAGCTGACCATCTGCACCAGGTATGAGTGACAAGGCAAAAGGTAAAGAAAAGAATACAAGGAAAGAGGAAGAAAATTGTAACATATTTTTACCTCTCATCTTGTCACTTTTACATGGCATGGACAATTGGCTTCCATCTCTTCTGCTCTTCTACTCATCACTGATTCATCCAACATATTCCTTTCTCATTTATGACTTTGATGTTTGTTTTTATAGACTTGTTCTTCTTCAAAGTTGCCTCTCTCATAACAACTTGTGTTCCATCATATTCCATCACACTCTATTACTTGGTCCATGTGCCTTTTCCTTGCCTATATAAACCCTTCTCCCATACTTGTATTACCTATTCTTAATCTGTGTAATACAAGCATATCTCTTGAGTCACCCTTGGAAGCTTCTGCTTCAACACTTGTCCCTTGTTCTCTAGTGCAAGTCATTCTCAGCACTCTCATCCCTAGTACAAGTCCTTGAAACCAAGGCATTCTCATTAGGCCTTCATCAGCCTCCCTTGTCCTAGCCTACTCATTATCCTCATAGCTCTTCAGATGTTGGTCTCTTTGTGAGTATCGCCTGAACAAGTATCCTTGCTGAATGAGTATTTCTTTGTGTATGCTTCATATAACACTACCCTACTACTGTAAATGAGTCCAGGATCATTGGCCATGATAGGGAGGATGTGAGGATGTGAGATATAACAGGAACCTGTGAGGGTATCCCTTATAGGTAACCCTTTCCATTGGATCACTATAAAGTAATAAAAATATAAATAAATAAAATTCATGTTTTTGGATTTGCTATGACTGTTGTGAAAGCAGCACTTATCTTATCAAAATGGTTCCTAGTACTCCTGATTAGATTAGATAACACTTTCAATCTTTTATCTCTTCAAAAATTGGACTCAGTCTAATTATAATCTTGCAACCCTTGAGTACATGATCTTAAGAAAACATTATCTTATGTGCTGGAATCTCTACTTCTACTCTTTACTAATCAGGGCATAGCCAACTCATTAGGCACTAGCTTAAATCTTTATTAGTATTACCACTAGACCATACAAACTAGCAAGACCAGGACATTATTTATTACATTGGTTTCTCTTCACTTTTCCTTATATGATCCAGGCTAGTGCAGGTTTGCACAAACCTATGCTAGCCACCTGACTTCCAATCACCTAACATAAGGAAACCATTTATCTATTCTCACACACCCCCTACCAGGCCAACTTACTTTTGTATTATCATTGACAGACCTGGCAGCTACCATTATCATATATAGACATTATTAGCAGTTAGGCCTTCTGTTATAAGTCTAACATTTTCTCCCTTATCTAATTTTCTTATCTAATCTTATTGTGTTATGTGGTCTCTTCATCTAATCATATCATGAACATTCATCTTATCTTTTGAACTTAAAACTTTTTCTCTCTTCAACTCAAGATTGAATCTCACTCTTTAAACTATACATGATTTCACTTCTTTCATATTGTGCACAGTTCTCTTCCACTCTACATGTGTTGTATGCATGGGTATGATTCTTTTCCATTCTGCCACTGCCTCATGGATGACATAATATTGTTCTTCTCATGTTATACTTTTTTTCCATTCTATGGCTATCCTGCCACACCATGCTTTATACACATGTACATACTCTAGTAGTATATAATTTTCAATACAACAGCCAGAGAACTCCAGTTAGTTCTCTTGGTCTTTTCCTTTTAAAAGAACTTGATCTTAGTAAACTCTCTATTCTTCACTTCCTCCTCCTGAGTTTACTTACTTCTAGTGTAACTTGAAGGACTATGCCTTTTAGGGTTGTTTTATCTTCTACCCACTTCTCTTTTCTCAGGCCTATTATGCTTTATTCTTATATAGTATCTGGCTTCACATGTTCTCTCTATTATCAGTACTATACTCTTGCATTAGTCATTGTATACCTTGATCTATGTGCGATCTTGTAAACATATATAAGCTAGAGTAATTTGGCTGGGATTCCCTAGTTTAATCCACTTCAGTTTCTCATGCACTTTTAGGATGAGGGACTATAAGAATGAAAGCTTCTTTCTAATAGCCAGCCTTTGGGCTTGAGCTAGGATTGTACCACCATTATTTACCCTTTAGGAATCTCCAAATATAATTGTAGTTAGCCCTCTGATGGGGATATTGTTAGGGTTATCACATTAGGATTAGTCTTTGCTAACATAAAGTTGAGCATTACTGTTGCAGATATACCAATTAAAATATAACCCAATAATTATTCATGAGGAGTGGTGCTACCTTGTAGCATAACACTATGCATTGGCAGGATAATAAATAGTCAAGGAGTTGAAGGCTTTTATCTTTCTCTCTAAATTCCTACAGCTATAAGGCTAATAATGAAATCAATGAGTAGTAAAAGACAAGTGGAAATGACGAGGGAATTTAGCTATTTACCCCTGTCTTTTATGTTGTATAGTATAGTACATAGACCAAGCTGTACTATATAATAAGAAGTACATACATATATGGTAAATAGCAATAAAAATGTATTAAAAATAGAGCATTGCTTAAATTTGTTGTGAGTCATATCAATTAAGGTGTAGACTTAATGATTGTTTACTTGTATGCCTCCACCTTGCAGTGCACACCAGCACTGGCAAGGCCATGAAAAGTAAAGGAGCTGCTAGCTTAATCAATGCTCCCTTAATCCTAAGGCCATAAGGGCTAATGATGCATGAATGGACAGTGAATGACAAGTGGAAATGATTGAGGACTTCAGCCATTTACACCAGCCTTTTATGTTGTACAATCCTGCACACAGACCAAGCTATGTTATATAATAAGATATCTATATAAGATAACTGAGGATAAAGGTGTGGCCAATATAAAGCAGAAGTTGTGTTGAGTAGTATAAATATTGATAATGTATAATGAAGTGTGTTTGAGATAGGGGCAGAGTCTAGACTCTGTCACCTGATCTTTCCCATGGTCATATGCTTTGGGTCATATGACAGTTGAAGATTTAAAATGATAAAGTCCAAAGTAGTAAAGTATTAATGGTGTTTGTACAGTAGCTTTAATTGTGTTTGTAACAAAATTGTGTCCTATAAATAATGGCTATATAATGAAGTGTATTTGAGGTAGGGGCAAAGTCTTGACTTTATCACCTAACTTTTCCATGATCAGGTAAGTATTAAAGTATAAATTCTGGGGAGAAGACCAAGAGAACTAGACTGGAGTTTTCTGGACATTGCATTCAGGTATATATACTACATGGGTGTTTGTACTAGTGTACATCTAATCGTAGATATAGGAGTAACATGCGCATAGAGCATGATGTGGCAACATAGCCATAGAATGAAATAGAAGACAAACATGATGCACATATGAGGATGTGGTGGAATAGAAGAGAAGATATGTCATGCATACAATGCATGTAAAATGGAAGGAAAGCCTGCACTGTGATAAGTGAAAGGGTGAAATAGTGCTAGACATAAGTGGATCATAGATCTGTTAGAAGAGAGCATTCATTGCATGAGGGGTTTTAAGTCTGAAAGATTAGATAGAGTGTTCATGATAGTTAGATGATTAGATCTTTGATAAGATCATGTGATGTGATAAGATAAGATAAGAAAGAAAATAGAGAGATGAAAATGTTAGACCTGTAATAGATAACAAGTAGACAAAAATGAGGGAGGCTTTGATGAGCCTATTGAGAATGCCAAGGGCTGCTTGGACTTGTACAAGAATGAGGAGGCTAAACAAGCCTAACAAGAATGCCTACAGTTTTGCCTAGGGTTTCTGGGACAAGGACAAGGATGAAAAGGTGCAAAGGCCTAAATTAAAGATAAGGATTTGAAGCAAAGGCTTCCAAGATGACTCAAAAGTACACTAGTATTGCATAGATCAAAAATAGGGAATATATGTAGAGAGGAGAGGTTTATATAGATGAAAATGAAGTGTATGAACCAAGCAATAGAATATAATAGAATGCAATAGAAAGCAGATGATACTGGCTATTGTAAGAGAGACGACAAAGGAGATGAATAAGTCCATAATAAGACAAGTTAAAGAAATAATTGAGAAAGAGATATAATGGATGGACCAGTGATGAGTAAAAAGGTGGAATTAATAGATGCCAATTGTCCATACCAAGTGCAAGTTAGAAAATGGAAAGTAAAGAGGAGAAGACAATGAGAAGGGAGGTTGTAACAACAATAGCACAATTTGTTGATCAAACATGCACACTTGACAACCTACTATTTTGGACTTCATTGTTTCTAATCTTGAACTGTCATGTGACCCAAAACATGTGATCATGGGAAAAGATTAGATGACAGAGTTTCAACTTTTCTTCTATTTCAAACACATATTATTTATAATCATTACTATCTATAGATTGTGACATAATTTTTGCTTTGTCTTGATCACATCCTCATTATGTAATACAGCATGGTCTGTGCACACTACTTGTACAATATAAAAGGCTGGTGGAAATAGCTGAAGATCTCAATTGTTTCCACTTGTTATTTATTGCCCATTTGTACATTACTACCTTTCAGGGTTTAGCATTGAGGGAGTTTGACTAAGTTAGTGGCTCCTTTACCTTTATAGTCTTGCCAGTGCTGGTGTGTGCTGTGAGGTAGAAGCATACAAGTGAACAATTGTTGAGCCTACACCTTAATTGGTATGATTCACAACAGATATGAGGAGCCTAGAACAAAATTACTCATAGATGTCAACTCATGTCTATTAGCTGGCTTTTCTTTTCAACAACAAGTACAAAGGTGATGGAAAATATTGCTGTACTTGTGCCTGAATATGGTCACACTCCTAATCAGACACAACTAGTGTGGTTTTTTTGGCATAATCAAACTGTAACCAGTTATGTAAAATATCTAATATGGTCATAACCTACCCTAATCTAAAAACCAAGCTATGTACTGGGCATAGAGGTATGCAGATGACTTGATTGTTCAGATCATGTGCACTATCTTATGGTCATGTGTTTTGGGTCATGTGACTTTGAAGGTAAAAGTTTAAAGACCAAAATGATAGAAGTAAAGTAAAATAGTGGTATTTATAACAGTTAGGTTGGGCTTTTAACAGATTTCTCTTTTCAGATTAGGGTTATGACTGTAACTGTTTTAATTTGATTTAGGTTTTGATTGGTTAGGTGACTAGAGTTTCAAGTACAAGATGGAGCATTATGATTTTTTTTTCAAAGACAATATTGTTATGGTTCCACAAATGAAGCATGACCAAACCTTTAGCACCAGGAGTTCAACCAACCTCACAGCACTACAGTGGCACTGCCCAATGAAATTTTACTCATCAACCACCTAAGCATAGTCTCAGCTATGATTAGACACACACATTCTAAGTTCATAGAGGTAGCCTGATTTTGATCATGTGTGCATACAGGCCCAGGTGTTTCCTTGCCATTCCAGCATGAAGTAGATATTAGTATTGGTGTGAAATACATGTTTCACAAACCACATAATACAAGGCTTATTCATACAGCTTTTAAAAACTTTGAAAGACATTTTATGTAAATGGCATCTACTATTTACATTCAAGGGAGATCATTCTACCTATGATCTAGACTATGATGTGGCCCCCCATCTAAATGGAATCCACCAGTATTATTATATTGAAACAACCCAAAAAGTGTAAAGCTCAAAGGTTGCACTAAAATACTTAGATTTGGGGAGGAAGAGGAGATGGAGACTACTCTGATCTTTGTGGGGAAAAGACCAAGAGAACTAGACTGAGTTCTCTGGCCATTGCATTCAAGCTTATATACTACTACATGGTTTGTACTTGTGTACATCTAATCTATAGATATAGAAAAACATGTGTCTAGGGCATGGTATAGTAGCATAGGTTTGCATAGCTGCATAATGGAAGAGAAGTAATAAGATGAAAGACATGATGTGCACATGAGGATGTGGTAGAATGGAAGAGAAGGCATGGCATGTGTGCAACACATGTAGAATGGAAGAGAAGCCTGCACTGTGATGAGTGAAAAGGTGAAATAGTGCTAGGTGTGAAAGGATTATAGATCCATTAGAAAGGGATGTCCATTGCGCGAAAAGTTCTAAGTCCAAAAGATAAGATGAGCATTCACGATAGTTAGATGATTAAATCTGATAAGATCACATGATGTGATAAGATAAGGAGAAAGATAAGATAAAGAGAGGAAAAATGTTAGACCCATAACACATATTATTGCAAGCTCACTCTCAATAGAGGATGTGCATACATTCAACATGTCATTGCCAATGTCCCTGATGATGGCCTTTCAGACAACACCTTTAAACTGCCTAGTATTACATGAAGTGTACAAAGAGACTTGTTCAACAAGGATACACCTCAGGCAATACTTATGAGGAGACTGATGTCCAAGATGCTGTGAGGATAACAAGTAAGGCAAGGACAAAGGAGGTTGTGATGACCTTGACAAGGTGCCTTGGGTTACAAGGGCTTCTATGGCAAAGGACGAGAGGGTTGACAATGAGTCACACTTGAGTCATGCTCAAGGGCAAAGAACTAGGGGTGGAAGCTAGATTTCCAAAAAGACTCAAGAATGACACTCATATTGTGTAAATCAAGAATAAAGACTACAAATGAGGCAATATAGGCTTATATAAATAAAGGAGAGTGCACATGGACCAAGTTACTATTTGGGAAGGAACATAGAGGAATGTGATGGAAAACAGGGAAACTATTATGGACACCACTAAAGACTCTATACATTTTACACTCAATTACTACTTTGGACTTCAAACTCTTCAAACCTTTTGATAGTCATGTGGCCTCAACACATGATTACAAAATCTTCAACTGTCACGTGATCCAAAGCATGTGACCATGGGAAAGATTAGGTGGCAGAGTCTAGACTCTGCCCCTATCTCGAACATGCTTTATTTACACACATCAATATTTATACCTTGTGACATAACTTCTGCATTGTTCTCCACACACTGTTATCTCAAGTTACCATATATGTAGTTCTTATCTGTAACACAGCATGGTCTGTGCACATGATTGTAACAATATAAAAAGCAGGTGTAAACGGCTGAAGACCTCAGTCATTTCCACTTGTCTTACACTATCCATTTATGCATCACTACCTCTACTAAGGGGTCTAGCATTGAGGAAGTAGGATTAAGTTACAGCTCCTTGACTTCATTGTCCTACCAGTGCTAGTGAGCACTGCAAGGCTTTTGTAATCTTGTGCACAATCGTTGGCCCAACAGCTTAATTGGGAAGGGTTCATAACAGAAATGGGTTGTCATGAGAGAGATGGCAAGGAGAGAGATAAGTTTATAAAAGGTAGGTTAAGGCAAGAGAGAGATGAATGTATAGTCAGAAGGGTCAGTGAGAATAAGTAAAAGAGTGAAAGATACTGAAGCTGACTGTCTACACCAGGTGTGAACAACAAGGCAAAAGGTGAAGACGAGAAGACGAGGAAAGAGAAGGAAAATTGTAACACTTGGTTCAAAGGTAGCTGAGCTTTGCAAATTTTTGTTGGACAATAACTACATTGTCACACCAACCAATAAAAACCTCTAGCTTGTGGTGTCAGAGTGGACCTGGATCATAGATAATACTGTAGCAGCATTAAGTAACCTGTGAGAATACAAGCTTGTTACCAACATTAAAACTATAATGATTCTTGATAAGAAATGTTCAACTGGAAATATGGCTTGCTAGGTGCTTACCTTAAGCACCTCATTATCAAACCTACCAAAAAGCACCATATATTGTGGTTCTATGGAATACCCAAAATTCATAAGTACCCTCTAGTTGAAAAGGCATCCACTGTCATTCATGGCAGCAAAGACTTGGCAATAAAATTGAGTCAACTTTGACTTATTCCAGGAGCAAAGTACTATATTAGCATAGGCGATATAGTTGCTTATTTCCCTAACATTCCACTGGCTAAATGCCTCAAGAGAGTGAACACGATGTTCTAGAAATGGATCATTGCAAATGAAAGGGATGAAAATAAGTTCTGGAATACCTTGCCCCTCAAACAGATCTTTGATCTATTCAGGGACTGCTTGGAAGTAGGTAACATGGAGTTGCTTACACAGTTCAATGGTAAAGTATACCAACAACTGAATGGCCTAGCAATTGGCATTGCAGACTTACCCAATCTCACTAACTTGTGTGGTTGGTATTGTGAAAAATGTTCAGGTATACTTTTGGAACCATATATAGCTTTCTACGGATGCTATATCAATGATAGCCTCAGCATTGTATACGTGCATACCCTCCAAGAGGCAATACATATTATGTCCATGAAAGTCCAAATTGAGGACTGCAGCCTTTTTAGATATGCTTCTGTATAAAGATCAATGGGGATCATTGCAACACATGTCATATCAGAAGGCTAAGTCCCTTCTACAAAGAATACCATTTGTCTTAGCACATCTAATGGACATTAAATGAGGAATGTTCTATGGTGAAATAAGTCAGCTTGCCACACTCAGTAGTTCTTATGTGACCTACTTGGAGGCTGTAGACTGGTTAGTAACCATCTATAGGCAACATGGTTACAATGAGCCACTGCTGTTGTCTTGAAGAAGGAATAAACTTCAGGAATGTTGGAACAATCGGTTATCTTCCAAAAAGAGAAAGACTAGCCTAATACTGGTCCTTAAATTTGGATTCAATACAGCATGGTCATTCTTTGACACAAAAGCACTAGAAAACACAATCCTAGAATGTATGTGCAATTGGCTTTATAAAGCTGAATGTAGCAAATTCAATGATGAATTACCACCTGAGCCTATGTCATATATATATACATGACATAATAGCGTTGGTGGGCCACCTCATTGAGGTTGGTTCTGCCATTCTGGGAGAATTCTCCTGGATTCCTGACATCAGGAAGACCAGTATTCCAGATTGACTTTGGCTTGTATCATGCAAATCCACAATGCAACTGTCCAACATGATTAGTCTTTGGAAAAAGATTGTGTTGGAAAGACATAGCAATAAAGAGATAGGGGAACTGGACTCCATCCATCCAGATGACCAACCCAGATTGGTTGGGCCCCCCTCACCTAGACTCTCTGTGCCAGCAAAATTTTGACATTTACAATTAGGTAAAGTGATTGACTTAGATGACAAAGACATCAATGCACAGAGGAGATTGCTGTTACTCATACAGGTGAACAACATTCAAGAAAGGCTAGATACCACCTTCAGGGTAGGACTATGCTAAGTACAGTAGCACTAGTGGCAAATGGGCTGTTTGTTACAATTTTCTCCCTTTCTCCTCGTATTCACCTCTTTACCTCTCATCTCATTGTTCATACCTGGCACAGACAGTCAGCTTCCATATCTTCTGCTCTTCTGCCTATCCTCACTGACCCTTTCAACTATATGTTCATTCCTTTATTGCCTTAACCTTCCTCTTATGGACTTACTTATCTCCTTGTTGTCTCTCTCACAATGGCCAGTTTTCCCTGCTTTCCATCATATTCTTCTATGTTCCTTTCCCAATAATAACTTGGTCTGTGCACACTTTCCTTTCATTATATAAACCCACATCATCTCATTTGTAGTCTCTATTCTTGATCTATACAATACAAGCATTACTCTTGAGTCACCTCAGAAGTCTAGCTTTCAACCCTTAAGTTCCTCACCCTTAAGCATGACTCAAGTGTGACTCATTATCAATCCTCTTGTCCTTTACTACCAAAGCCCTTGAAACCCAAGGCATCCCATTGAGCTCATCTTGATTGCCTCTGTCCTCACCCTACTTGTTATCCTTGCAGCATTTTAAATGTCAGTCTCTTTGTAAGTATCACCTGAGATGTATCCTTGTTGAACAAGTCTCTTTGTATGCTTCATGTAACACTGTTCAACATTTGCTGGCTGAGCTTTCTCAGCAAGGATCTGTTACCCTATCTGCTTGTAGGCGGAGGGCCCAATGATGTAATACTAAAGGGTACCCAATCTCCTTATGGACTAGGGCTAAGCTGCTGTGTTACAAATAAGAACTATATATATGGTAACTTGAGATAACAATATGTGGAGCACAATGCAGAAGTTATGTCACAAGGTATAAATATTGATGTGTGTAAATAAAGCATGTTCGAGATAGGGGCAGAGTCTAGACTCTGCCACCTAATCTTTCCCATGGTCACATGCTTTGGATCACATGACAGTTGAAGATTTTGTAATCATGTGTTGAGGCCACATGACTATCAAAAGGTTTGAAGAGTTTGAAGTCCAAAGTAGTAATTGAGTGTAAAATGTATAGAGTCTTTAGTGATGTCCATAACACTACCCCCTCTTTATGACTTATATTCCAGATGAGTAGCAGTATATTTTGTATTAACATCTTCACCATATTTTTTGAAAAGAGAAGAAAAGTCCTTGAAAGATAGTCCATGGAGTTTATATGAAGCAGAGGGATTTGCAAGATGGAAATTGAAGATAACATCTTTGGCAGGTTTCTGAAGATTCTCTGCTGATCCCCATGTCCTGTCTGTTTCATCCCATCCTTTCCAGTGTATGAGATATTCTAGCTTCTGTTGTTTCATCCTTGACGTAACTATAAAGTCCACCTTGTAAACTTCATAGCCTTCTTGATCTACCTGAATAGCATCCAGTCTAATTGTAGGTTGACCAGGAAGAGGTTCTCAGTATGGTTTAACTCAAGATACGTTAACCACCTCATGGATGTTGATGGTTTTAGGTAAATGAAGCTTGATCACATTTGGGAGGACTTGTAGGATTTTGTAAGGTCCTATCCATTTTTGGATCAACTTCTTGGCTGTGTACAGAAGTTTCAGGTTGTCTGTCAATAGCCAGACTTTATCTCCAATTGCATACTCTGGGACATCTGACCTGCTTTTATTGGCCTGCAACATCATTCTTTCTCTTGTCTTTTCTAAAGCATCCTGTATCTCCTGATGGGCTTTGGTGCATTCCTTTCTAAATTTGCCTGCAAAAGACTTGGCATTTCCTTCAAAGCCTAGTCTTGGGAAATAGTTGCGGGTAATGGCAAATGGTATAAAGCTGATGACTGTGGAAAAAGAATTGTTGTAATGAAATTGCACCATTTTGATCCAAGAAGTTCATGTGTCCTGCTTCTTCACAATGAATGTGCAAAGATACTGTTCGAGTTCTTGATTAACTCATTCAGTTTGCCCATCTGTTTGTGAATGACAGGCAATTGTGACATTTTAAGAGATGCCTAGAAGCTTGCAAAGCTCTGTGGTAAAGTCCAATATAAACTGTGGTCCTCTATCTGATACTATCATAGAGGGGAGTCCGTGATTGCACCAAATATTGTCCCTAAATAAAATAGCTAAGTCCTTAGATGAACATGTCTTAAGGCATGGGATAAAGACTGGAGAAGCGGTCTACAATAACACAAATAGAATCATAAGATGAAGATAAAGGAAGTTCCATAATGAAGCCTATTGATAAATCTTCCCAAGGGTGTTTAGCCACAGGAAGTGGCATAAGTTTATTGGTGGGTGCTTTTTGCTTACCCTTCATGAGGGCACACACTGCACAGTGGTCTACATATTGTTTTATGTCCTTTGTGACACCAGGCCATGTGAAGTATCATGTAAGAAGATGAATTGTCTGAGCTTGTCCAGAATGTCCTCCAATGGGGGAATCATGACAAATATTTAATAGTTCAAAATATAATGGTTCAGGAATGAAAACTTTGTGGTTTTCATTAATAAATATGGCTTGTTCCAGATCGAAGATAAAGTTTGGAACATCCAAGATATTTTTTGTTTCTTTTTGAATTTTATTGTAAAATAATGAAGAAATCATGAGATTGTTAATAAAGATAGGAGGTAACACTATAATGTTCATGTTGTGATCCTGGACAGCGTCACCATGATCTAATCATCTAGACAAAGCATCAGCATGACTATTTGATGTGCCAGGTTTATACAATATAACATAGTTGAATTCTTCTAGCACTGCATGCCATCTGGCTTGACATTGTGATAATGTCTGTAGCTTTTTCCAGTATTTGAGGTTTTTGTGATCTGTCCAGATCTCAAATCTCTCTCTACCAATAAGGTAATGCCACCACTCCTCTAGAGTGTGGATTACTGCTAGGAGTTTTTTATTATAAATAGAGTAATTACACTCCTGGGCATTGAAGGAATGAGAAATGAAGGCACAAGGCCTCCACAAACCCTCTTTACATAGTACAAAGAGAACGGCACCCATGACTATATTGCTAGCATCTGTTTCTACTTGCATATCCATATTCCTATCAGGATAAGCCAAAAGAGGAGCCTTGGTGAATTGATTTTTTAAGGTTTCAAACACCTTTTGTTGCTCAGACCCCTATTTGAATGGAACGTCTTTCTTGGTAAGATCATTCAAAGGTTGTGCTATATTGGCAAAACCTTCTATGAACTTTCTATAATAATTGCAAAATCTGAGAAATGCCTGGAGTTGTTTGATGCATGTTGGGACCGGCCAATCCAAAACTCCAGCAACCTTCTTTTCTTGCATCTCTACCCCCTCTTTAGATACTATCATTCCTAAAAAGTCTACCTTCTCTTTCGAGAAGAAGCATTTTTCAGATTTGGCATATAAGTCATTTTCCCGAAGCCTGAGCAATACTTCTTTTACTATTGCCTCATGTTCCTCAAGGGTCTTACCCTTGGTAAAGACCATGACATCATCTATATAAATAATTACGACTACATATATGTCATTAAATATATCATTCATCATTTGTTGAAATGTGGGAGGGAAGTTTGTCATGCTGAAGTACATGACTGTGGATTCGTAAGCTCCCACAGGGATAACAAAAGCTCCCTTCCACTTGTCTCCTTCTTTGATGCAGATATTATTGTATCCCCATCATAAGTTCATGGTTGTGAATAAATCAGCTCCTTTGAGCCTATCAATGAGCTGTGGAATAAAAGGAAGAGGATACACATTTTTTATGGTACCCTCATTTAGATATCTATAGTCCATAACCAGTCTTTTCTTCCCATCTTTTTTAGGAATAAAGAATACTGGGGAAGTTTGAGGAGATTTTGAGGAATGAATATAACCCTTCTTGAGTTCTTTTTCTATGAAGGTTTGGACTTCATCCATTTCTGAGTCAGATAATGGAATTACCCTTCCCTTTTTTTGGAACAAAATCTTGTTTTAAGTCTATGGCGTGATTCCAGTGCTTCCACTCTGATAGCTGTTCTGACTCCTTCTCAGAAAATACATAGAGGAACTCATGATAGACCTTGGGAACTTTGTCCTTCAAGTCTTCCTCAATACTACATAAATATGGGTAACATCCAATGCGTGAAGGGTCTGGAGGTGTGAGAAGAGTTCTCATGACTCCACAGTAGAAAGTACAATGTGGGAAGGAAAGAGTTTTTGCAACCCAGTTAATATCTGGATTATAATGGACCAGCCAATCATAGCCGATGAACATAACATGTGAACCAAGGCTTGTGACATAAGCTTCCACAGTTTTGCTATGTCCATCAATGGAAATAATTAATTCTACTTTGTTTTTTATTTCACTTATAGATCCATTAGATCTGTCAGCGTTTTTTACTGGGAAAGATGATGAAAGGGGAGTGAGAGGAATAAAATGTATAGAACAAAAATGAGTATTGATGAAAGTGTTTGTGGCACCAGAGTCTAATAGAACTAAAAGTTCAACTTGATGCTGTTGTTCTCCTTTCTTGAAAGTTACTCTAGTATAGAGAGACATTTCTTCACCCATAGCTAAGGTTCCTTGGAGTTCTTTTGGTGGGGGATTTGGATAAATAAGGTGAGTATTTTTTATTTGCTTATTAAGAGAATTAAGGTTTACTTCTGGCATCATGCTCTCACTAGGAGAGATCACTTTTTTGGAAGAGGAGATATATATATTGTGCAAAATACAAGACAAATCAGACAATGGAAAATCAGCTTCTGTACAAACTGTAAGCACACTACTACAACCATCAGAAGGTAAAGAAAGAGGTTCAGGAGAAAGGTAAGATAAATCATTTGGATTGCAGACACCCCCAGTATTTATAGTCATTGTTCTTTTAAAGCTGTGGCTGCACATTGTTTGGCTTCTACTTCTATCTGATCCCTCCAGTAAGCTTCTGCTTCTTCTGTTGTATAAGCTGCATTATGTGCTTGTATAGCAACTGTTACAAGTGTAGCAAGTACACACGAGAGGAGGGTTACGAATGTAGATGAAGGAAGCCTGACTCCAGATGCAAATGGCGACTATCCGAAATTTTCCTTTTTTTACCTGTTCATCGTACTTTTCTTACTCCTTTCACAGACTATTACATAATATTGGCTTACATCATAGCTAACTCTTAGCTAACCTCTTATCCAATCTACCCACAGATCTCCTCTTTCACTCTTCACATCTCAGATCTTACATCTGCGATCCTCCTTTCTCTTTTCACTTCATCTATTCTTATTAATCCTCATTGCATCCAGCCCACATGTAGCTTCTCTTCCATTCCTGTGATCGGGCAGTGCATACTTCCATTCTACATCACGCATGTCTTATACATGTCGTACTTCTCCCCACCTCCTATCGCGTTCTAGCTCGGTCTAGCTCGCCTTGTTGTAGTTACGTCATAGCTACGTCATGCCTTACCTAGGCCTCATGTACTTGTAGTGTAGCACTATATAAGCTGGGGCCTTGGGACAGAATCGCCAGTCGATTCTTCTCTAGCCTTAGTA
>JBBPSC010000125.1:0-30914 GCA_038093395.1 Baorangia bicolor
AATGCATTGCAATCGTAGATACAGTGTATACATGGACAAATACCTGTTGTAGTATATAAACCTCGAATGCAACGCCAGAGAACTCCAGTCTAGTTCTTCTGGTCTTTTCCCCTCAAAGGGTCCCAGTAGTAGTACTCCTTTCCTCTTTTCCAAAGTCTTAGCCTTTCTAGTGCAACCTTTGAGCTTCAAGCTTTGAGGGTTGTTTCAGACACCGTTCACTCCCATGGATGGGAATATGCAGTCGTCCTGATCCAGCTCACACTCGTAGTGGTAGACCTCCAGCCACCTCATCCAGACAGAGAGCCAAACAAAGCTGTCCAAGCCAGGTAAATGGGGCTGCGGATACAGCTGATAATGGTTGCCTACCACCATCAAGCATTATCAGTTCTATCTCGTGGCACAGCACGACGATGGTACAGCGATTGGTACGCACCACTGATATTGTCTCCACCCTTGTCAACCTTCCATTGCCATCCCTTCTGGTTCATCAGATGGATGTTGAAGTGTACCGCCAGATCACTCCTGATCAGTTTCTCGTCGAGTAAGTATTTCCTCACAATCTGGTTGACTGCTGCTGGATCACTGATCACGACGTGTTTTCGCTGCAGTTTTGTAAGCTCGAAGCATCTGGGGTGAGCTCAAACATTTCAGCTCTCCTCCTCGAATGACTATCTAATAATATGCTTGCCTGGTCCACAGAGTCCATGCCATCGAATCGAAGGCATGCTGTTCCAAGTGACGGGTGAGTAGTGCACATTCCTGAAGGTCAATCTTCAGTGCAGGAACCATGTGATCGCTTGACATGTCATCAAATGCATGTTCCAGCGCCCTCATCGTCTTTTCGAGCAATGGACAAGTCTCGAAGGACCACATCAACATTTTTTCCATTAATGCTGTTGTCGTCGGAAGTGAGTGAGCCCTGTCGCCATCCTCCAAGTTCGCCTTGTGCTTGATGGATCTCATGACATCCTCAACTTCAGGCGATTCCGCAGGATTACCTTCCCAGCACTGACTTAGCTGGTTGCGGTGCCACTTCCCGTGCTAGCGACCACCGCTATCACTATCAAAGGGTCAGTACTCGTTGAGATTGAGCATATCTATCTTGCAGCTCACGCTTGTTCCCACATGTCCTTGAAAGCAGCTCATATGCCCTCAACTGTATTTCTTCCAAGGCCTTGATGGAACCCTTTGTAGGTCAAAAATAAGGAGAGCGCCTTGTCTGAATACTCGGTCAGTGCATGGTCGAAAGCATGAGCAAAGGCAGGGTTGGTGTATGGGTCTGAATCGTCTTGGCTGACCAGAGCTTGCTCAGGGGACAACCAGGATAGGTCTGTCGGTGGAGTTGTGCTGTTGAAGAACTCAGCGAGCCATTCATGGCCATGCTTCACATGACCCACATAACACTTCTTGGTGTTGATTGCCTTGAGGTGGGTCTCCTTCCCTGCCTCTTTCAGCTGCTCGATGACTTTCAGAGACGTTGTACTAGGTGACGATGGCCACTTGCAACGCCTTTGTGGTGACTCAGGAGGTTGAGGAGATTTCTTTTCTATGCTTCGGGCATGTACCATGTGCGAAGTTGATGGTGTACACAGAAGAAAAGTTGCCTGTGGCTCTGAAGGTCTGTAGATTGGGGACAGGGTCAATTTCAAGCTGACTTCAATGGGATGCCAAGTTTTTGCACTTTGTTATCATCGACTTCAATCGCATCATAGCAGTATATAGTACACGAATACAACATTACAGATACAGTACTGCTCTCAATTGACATTCTCAACCTCTGAGTTGGCATCTGAATCCCCCTTGGGGCATTCAGTTCTGGAGTCTTCAGTGAGATCAATAAAGGTGCCTCTTTGACCGACAATCTTGACCTCCGAGCTGGCATCTGAATTCCCCTCGGGGCATTCAGTTCTGGAGTCTTCAGTGAGATCAATGAAGGTGCCTCCTGCTGGTACACATTGGCCGGTGTTGGTGTCACCATGTAGGAAGGCACGGACTTCTGCCCGTCATCGTGCCTTTACGTTTGCGTCAGCAGTTGACATGTGCTACATCAAAAATGGAGGGGCCTCATTAGTGATGCCATTTGGTCAGGTGAAGATGGAGATATCCTAGCACGGTCAATGTTGCACCATGTCTCTTTCAGAAACACATGCTCCACAATACGAGCAGGGAGAGTAACAAACATATGCTCCCACTCATTTTTCTCGAGCGGGGGTGACAATACAGTGCGCACTGTGTTGGTGAACTGCCTAGTGTCGAGTCGTACCTTGAACATGATAAGCTGCAAGCCAACCGTGTCCACAACTCTGTGGTGAATGAACTTGAGTTGAGGATCAGGAGTCGCCGTGTCATGAGGCTGCTTTTCCAGCTAACAACCGCTCAGTTTGCTTGTCGCCTTGTTCGAGCCAGCAAGATGTGCTTACTTCACATAGCAGACACAACTCAGCACCTGCCCATACAGCAGCGCGCATCTTCGCCACAGCAGTATTGCCATCCCATCCGAAATGATTCTTGCAGAAGGATACGAGCATCTTGAGACATGGCTGGAGAGAGTGAGTGTGGTAGCCCAGATCTCCCCGGGCCTGGCTAGTGGATGCGACATCCTGGGTGCCCGAGTGGGACAAAAACGTGGTGATCGGATGGACATACTTTTGCAAGATGTTGCGGTCTGGGAAGGAGTCTGTGATTGAATTTGCGATTGCAGGATATGCCCACCCAAGGTGTCCTTTGGGGTCCATGACCAACACCTGCTGAAGGTCGTTTTGCCAGTCGTGACAAAAGTCAACAAACTCTCTCTGGGACTTGGTCAAGAATGCATGGCTCAAGGCTTGGCCGAGCTTGTACTTGGAGACTCCATGAGCGATCTTGACACCGCAGTGTGGAACCCCATCCTATATGGCAACGTCAACATGGCACGAATGTTCAGGGAAGATTAGCAGCTTACGTTGTAGTCACCACCGCTGAGAACCGCAATCAAGATGAGATCTTCATAGCTCATGCCTGTGGCACTGGCAATTGCATAGTCTGTGTAGACTTCAACATGATCAAAATGACCGGGTGGCTCCAGGCTTCCAGGAGACAAAGCCAGTTAGTCAAACATAGGTTGAAATGAAAGGAATACTTACCAACGCACGACACAGGTCGCACCGAAGACAAGGGCATCAATGTCCATTGTCAGGACAGCATCAATGTTCCCATGTTGAGTAAGGGTGGCCAGCTCGGCCTCAGCCTCGCTAGGAGCCTGGGTGAAACAGTCTGACATCGCCTCACATCAGACCATGAATTGCTTACCTCATACCATGCAAATCCAAACACAACTAGCATCTCCTGGAAAATTGCAGTGAGCCAATGTGGGATCGCATGGACTCACTTTCTCCACTTCACATGCGGTCGTGATGGACCATCAAAAATAAATATTGCATGGGCGGGGATGTTGAGAAAGGATGCAAGGCGGTAAAACAGAGTTCGAAGCTCTGGGTTCCTTCCTGCGCCAGGATGGTTATACTGAAAGGTACGACAGACGGCATGCATCCATGTACTGTCACCATGGTCGTGTCAGTTGTGGGCTCATACTGGCATCGTTTATCTGCACCTCGCATCAACCCCGAGGGTCAGGAGCTTCATGTCACTTGCACGCACGGTGGAAGGCAAAAAACCTTCGTTAGTTGTGAACTCAATGAGTGAACACTCATCTGAAGCAGAAGATAAGAGCTGGGGCAGATAAATCTCAGTCAGCTGCCATGATAGATGGGAATGTATGGTGCTTACTGGCCACAATCCCTTGACGCCCATGTTGATGCTCAAAGTCTTCAAACAATAGGGGGCCCCTGATAGTGTGGATGGCAAATAGATTTGTAATCATCACCAACCCCGAAACGGCAGCACTGGCTCGTAAAACGGATGTGTGATAGTTGAGTGTTGCTTCTGATGCAACTCTACCAAGAGCTTAGCGCAAAACTTGAGCTGCTCTACTAAACCGTCATCCTTGACCACCTTCGCTTTCCATAGCTTCTTTGGTACATCAGCATATGGCAGATCTTTCAGAGGGGGTGGGTGTATCTCTCTCTTTGGACGTGTAGGTGCTTGCTCAGTGTCGTTGCGACGAATCACAGAAATGGAGGTGGATGGGCATCAAGCAGGGACAGGTAGTGCAGGGTTGACTTTCTTGGTGGGTGCTGAAGGTGGGGGAGGAGTGGCGATTTTTACAGAAGGTTTAACCTACCACAGTGTTAGTATCTGTTCCACGAAAACCATCAACACACATACCACTTGGGGTGGTGGTAAGTTCTTTATTTGCTTGTCGAAAACAGATTCAACATGCTTGCCCACTTTGGATATAGCATGATCTGGCCCATTGAGCATAAGACAGTTGGTGAACACCAGACGGACGTCAGCAATGAACTCGTTGGCGTTATTATAATGTGGGTTGTTGGGATTCGTGTTGGGTTTTTGAGAATTAGAAAACATGAGCTTGCGCTCAATGGTCCCGAGATCCATTGGATTATTGATGATACTGGGGTAGTGGGGGATGTTCAGGGCGACAGAGACTCAGAGTCAACAGGATGGAGGAACAGTGCTGCATCTTTCATCTTTCTCAACGAACAGACAGTCAAAAGACAAAACTGATGTTGCTGTGCGCTCAGTGTAGCTGCGCCAAGAGGAGTTGGTGGCACATGAGCAGGGCCAGGGGCAGTCTTGATGGACTGATGATGCAGTTGCAAGAAAGCGTCAGTATGTGAGAATGGGAGGGCAAGCGCTTGGCTCACGTTGGTGATAGAAGCTTGATCAGGCATCGGAAAACTCACATGCTATGTTGCTGGCAGAGGCCTTGCATCATCGTCCACATCCACATTCAAAGATTGGATGATCTTACCACATTGAGCTGTTTGATGCTGAGTGCTGAGTGCCAGGTGCTCAAATGAGTTGAAGGTGGTGGTCCAAAGGATGCCTGCTTATAAAACACCCGAATAAGGCAAGTGAGTATGTTGAGGCACCCTATGCACAGCAGCAGGGGGGACGCTGGGGAGGATGCATGGGCAACAAAGGTCAGGATTCACGGGAAAAAAATTGCTGGACATACCATTGCAGCAAAGAAACCAGGGTAATAAAAACTGGAGTCGGAACAACATGCTGTTGTGGTGAGGTAAGGCTCGGAGGTGTAAAGTGCAATTAAGTGGTGGTTTGGCAGAGTAAAGTGAAATAAGTGTGGTGGTCCAAAAAATTCACATGCAACAGGTGCAAATTCCCGTCAATCTTGTCAATTTTTTTGAAGGGCGCTCAATATCAGTACTCCTGGAACAACCCCTTCATCTTGCTCCATCACTTCGATTCATGACTTGGAGTGCTCGGTTCATCCATGCAAGTTCACAAGGTACGACTTTGTTATGTGAAGCGTACCAAAGAGGTCTCGTTCAATGAGGATACTCAACAGGCAATGCTCATGAGGAGACCGACGTCTGAGGAGCTGCAAGGATAACGAGATATGGGGACAAAGGGAGCCTCAAGAGACTATCGAGGATGCCCAGGGGCGCTGGGGCTTTATACAATAATGCCTAGGGTTACTAGGTCTTAGACGAGGAGAGAAGCGTCGACAATGAGTCATGCTAAGGGACAAGAACAAGGACAAGGAGAGGAAGCTAAACTTCCGAGTGATTCAAGAGGGTATGCTTGTATTGCATAGATCAAGAATAGAGAAGTACAGAAGGAGCGGTGTAGGTTTATATACGAACTAAGAGGGGGGGCATGGACCAAGCTCCTCATAAGGAAAAGAACGCGAGAGAATTGGATGGAAGGTTTAGGAGGCACAGGCCATTGTGAGAGAAATGGCAAGGAGATAGGAGAGTCCAAGGAACGGTGTTCAAGGTAAGAGAGAAATAAGAGTAACATTGGAAGGGTCAGCGAGGATGATGAGAAGAGCAGAAGAAATGGAAGCTGACCGACTGCGCCAAGTACAAGTAAAGGAACGATGTGTACAAAGCAGAAGGCGAGAGGAATGAAGAAAGAAAACTGTAACAGACTTATCCCTCCATTTCACTCGGGACACAGGGTCAATCCCTCAATGACTCAAGGCATCATTCTTCTTGCCGATAGTATATGGACGACCCTAGTACTGTACTTCACTCCAATCCATCCCCCACCTCATCAACTTCTTCCGTCTCTCCATCTCCCCACCCTTTCGTTATATGGACCTGGCCATTCATGGCATGCCCATCATCTTTGCCCTCTGCCACTTTCCTAGTCCATCACTCCTGCCTCATCGACTTTTTCCATCTCTCCATCTCCCCATTCTTTCTGACGGACCCAACCATCCACAGCATGCTCATCATCTTTTCTCTCAGCCTCATCAGTGAGCCACTTCTATTTCATTTTCGCTTGCTTAATTGCTGTAAAGACTGAGCCGCTGAATCCTCGCATGATATATGGCCTGAGCAAGACATACCCACCATGTTTCCGACCTTTGGCCACCCAATGGTCTCTGGACACCAGGTTCAGATCATACCTATCCACACCACCAGGATCCTATAGATGACGGCTGAGAGGCCTGAGACTGGTTGTATCTGACAATGTCTCATCACAGCCTGAGTGCATTGGAGGACATCATGGTCACGAAACTCACTCAGCGATCTCATGATGATTCTCATCCAGTTTGTCAGGACAAAGACAGGATGGACAGCACGCTCAGGATAAGTTTGAGCATAATAGATAGGTAGGATCCATGACAGCCTACCAGGGTTGCAGGCCGAGTTGGATGAAGAACGCATGCAGCTCGTACGAGACCACGTGCCTTCCGAACCTCTGCATTCCTCCGTGCAGATGGTCTCGTGGTGCCACATTTTTTTCATGCACTGCCCCATCACCCTTCTTCACCACCGCCGACCCCTCCCTGACCTGCACGAGATCGCCATGTCCTGCAAATGGTCGTATTTCCCTGTGCGGACGAGTCATGCACTGCATTTTTTTTTTTTCTTCTTGGTGTACACCTCCTCAACCCGCACAAGATGACATTTCTCTCGGCAGTTTCTTTCTTTCTTGTCTGTGCATTTTCGCTTTCTTTCTTTCTTGCTCTTCAGCGCACCATGACCATCAACTTTCGCTGACTGACCCCCTGGCCTGCCCTTGCCTCGGTGGTGGTGCGAAATCTGGGATTTTCCAAGGTGAGATCCATACATGGATATATGTGCACAGCATGTGAATTTCCTTGATTAATGATACATAGCATGAGAAATTTACGTGTGTAAGCTGGGGGGGCTGTGCAGCCCGAGTGAGGTGTGCTGACTCAGCTGTGGTCGACAACCATTTTCGGTCAATCGAGGAATCTGGGAGAATCTGAAACGGTTGTGGTGGGCCATTCGCAAGTTGCAACATGTGCACTGCACTGCACAGAACCCGAGGACAGTGAGCAGACAAGTGATCAATATTAACGTGCATTTGTGGTATGGCTATGAGTGGGAGCACCAGGCACTTGGAGGTGGCAGGTGGTAAGTCACTATGGAGTGTGGTAGGTAGGTACTAGGGCTTGGTGTGGAAGGAATCCGAAGGATATACAGTAAGTACTATGACCGGCCAGGTAAGTCGGTGACTGGTCGAGACATCTCGGGATGATGTATGTGAATGTGCAGTGGGACTTGAGGGCAGGATCGAAGCAGGACCGTGTCAAAAGCTGACCGAAAGCTGATGAGCAACATCAGTCGGCTTGGACGACCGCAAACGAATTCAGTGCCACTGGCACTCACTTGCTCGGCTTGGGCCTCGGCCTCTTGAAGCTCTCTCTGCACACCACCTGTGTGGTGTTGATGGCATGGAGGAGTGGGGTAACTCCTCGCCCAGCCTCGGGGTAGGCAGCAAGAAAGCGTGTCTTGTCAGACTTGTAACTGTCAAATGGCTGGTGGTGTGAGTGATCCGATTGTCTGACAGGCTACTTGGCCAGGCAGCAAGCACTCACACCTCAAGGAACTCCTTTGCGATGACTGCTTGGTTGTGGCATAGCATGGCAAACTTGTGGCAGTTGATGCCCTGGGTCCACCACTCCTTTGGCCAATCCTTCAATGGAGTGTCCAAACCGACGATGTCCTTCCAGGACTCCGATTTCAAATGGTTCATGCTGACAATGCACATCAAGCAAATATTAGGAATGTGCAACCCTGGAGTCGGCCTGGGGTTGATTGGTGAGTTCGATACCTCCGTTTGAGGGTCCAGGTGTGGAAGTGATTGCTGACTCGGCTGATGTGCACCATGAATCAGTGACTCAGATGTAGCTGTCATGCTTGGGGTCTGGTGTTGAGCGTGAGCAGGACGAGCTGGGATCCTGATCGTCAATGGTGCATGCATTCCAAGTTGTGGTTTCGGCATTGAGAGATGGCGTCAGCACCATGTTGACATCAAATGAAGGAGTCTGAAACAATCCAAAAAGCATAATGCTCAAAGGTTGCACTAAAACACTTAGACTTGGGAGAAGTGAAGGAAGAGGAGACTACTCTGATCTTTGTGGGGAAAAGACCAAGAGAACGAGACTGGAGTTCTCTGGCCATTACATTGGGGTTTATATACTACATGGATGTGTACACCTGTGTATGTCTAATCTATGATATAGGAGAACATGTGCTTAAGGCATAATGTGGCAGCATAGCCCACATGAGGATGTGGCAGAATGGAATATAAGAAGCATGGCATGCTTTCAACGCATGTAGAATAGAAGAGAATACTAGCCTGCATGGTGATGAGTGAAGAGGTGAAACCATGCTAGATATAAGTGGATCTTCGATCCATTAGAAACGAGCATCCATTGCGCGAAAAGTTCTAAGTCCAAAAGATTAGATAGAGCGTTCACGATAGTTAGATGATTAGATCTGGATAAGATCATGTGACGCGATAAGATAAGATCAAAAGATAAGATAAGGGAGAAAAATGTTAGACCCATAACACTACCCCCTGTTACGCTTTTTTCTCTTTATTGTTCAATTTACCTTGTTACTTCGCGACTTGTCACTCATACATGGCACGGTAGGTCAGCTTCCATCACTTCTGCTTCACTAATCCTCGCCGACCCCTCCAATATTATCATTACTTATTTGTTACCTTAGCTCCCTTACATGGACTTATCCTCCTCCATAGTCGCCTCTCTTATGACAACGAGTGTTTCCATCCGTTTCCATTTGTTTCCATTCTTTTAGTCAGCCTGGTCTGTGCGTGTGCTCCCCACCTATTTAAACCTATGCTGTATCGTTTGTATCTCTATTCCTGATCTACGCTATATAAGCATACTTTCTTGAATCACTCGGAAGTCAAGCTTCCTATCCTAAGCCCTTGTCCTTGTCCTAGGCCTAGTAACCCTAGGTATCCTTGTATAAAGTCCCAGCACCCCTGGGCATCCTTGTTAGTCTCCCTGAGACTTCCTTGTCCTAGTATCTTGTTATCCCCGCAGCTCCTCAGATATCAGTCTCCTCGTGAGCATCACCTGTTGAGTATCCCTGTTGAACGAGACCTCTTTGGTATGCTTCACGTAACAACATCGATGACATATTAATATTCACAAAAACAGACAACGAGGTAGAACACGACAAAATCATTATGGAAGTTCTACACCATCTACAAGAAAATGATTTATTTGTCAAACCAGAAAAATGCATGTTTAAAACCAACGAGGTTGATTTCCTCGGAATGATTGTAGGAAAAGATGGGATCAAGATGGATCAGTCTAAAGTGGAGGCTATTTTGAAATGGCCCGAACCCACGAGTGTCAAAGGAGTTAGAAGCTTTCTAGGACTGGCCAATTTCTACTGAAGGTTCATTAAAGATTACGCGCAAGTCGCACGACCCCTGAATGATCTTCTAAAGAAGGATCTTGTCTTCGAATGGAAGCAAGAATAGCAACATGCATTTGACACACTTAAGAAATGTTTCACCACAGCTCCTGTATTGGCATTCCCAGATAATGATTGTCAATTCCGTCTTGAATGTGATGCCTCGGACTTTGCAACTGGTGCGGTCTTATCTATTCTAAAAGAAGACAAATGGCACCCAGTTGCCTATCACAGTCACAGCATGTCTCTGCAAGAACATAACTACCCTATATGTGACAAAGAAATGTTATCTATTATCTGATCTCTTGAGATCTGGAGGCACTATTTGGAAGGTGCTAAGCATCAATTTGAAATTTGGAATGATCATGCCAACCTTCAATATTTTATGAAATCCCAGGATCTTAACTGCAGGCAAGTGAGATGGTCTCAGTATCTCTCACGGTTCGACTATGTATTTGTCTACAAGCCTGGCACTACAAACACAAAAGCAGACGCACTCTCTAGACGAGAAGATCACACACAAGGCATAGAAGATGATAATAAAGGCGTTACCATAATTCCACCAGAATGTATACGAACTTCACAAGAAGTTGTAATATGTGATGAAGGCGATACTTACCTAAAACTCATCAAATCAGCCACAGCACTCCTTGAAGAAAGTCACATAAAAGAACTTACCACGAAGTATGGAGCATGCCAAGAAAATGGCTTTATAAAAAAGGAAGATTGTATCTATGTCCTGGATCAGGACACCCTTCGTCTTAAAATAGTAAAATCCTGCCACAACTCACCCATTGCTGGTCATCCAGGTTATGAGAAAACCATTGAGCTCCTAAGTCGGAGTTATTGGTGGAATTCCATGACTTCTTACATCAAGGAATATGTCGCTAGATGTGACAGATGTCAATGAATGAAGGGCACAAACCAAGCCCCTTCAGGTCTTCTTAATCCTCTCATGGTTCCAGATAAGCTGTGGGAACACGTCACAGCAGATTTCACCACAGATCTGCCATTATTTAATGGATTCAACACAATCCTAGTGGTCGTCGACCGTTTCTCAAAGGAAACAGAGTTTATCGCTTGTAACAAGACAGTTACGGCGCTGGACACCGCTAAGCTCTATCTTCACCATGTTTGAAAGCAACATGGTTTACCAAAGATGATTGTATCAGATCACGGCCTGCAGTTTGCTTCCCAAGTCATGCAGGATGTCCTGAAACGTTTAGGCATCCAATCTAAATTAAGCACCACTTTTCATCTGCAGACAGACAGTCAGACAGAACACATGAACAGAGATCTCCAGCAGTATCTCAGATTGTTTTGTGCAGAGAAGCAGCACGATTGGGCAGATTGGCTCCCGATTGCACAATTTTCATATAACTCGAAGATCTCAGCATCTTCAAAGAAAACCCCTTTTGAAGTCACACACTTTTACCAGCCAAGGTTAGGGTTTGAGCCATGTGTCTCTAAAGCTCCAGCAGCCAAGGAGTTCACCAATGAAATGGCCAAAACTTTAGAGGAAATTAAAAATAATCTATTAAAGGCTCAAGCTCGCATGAAAGAGCAAGCCGACAAACACAGGAGCGAAGCTCCCAAGTATTCTATTGGAGATAAAGTTTGGTTAAGCATGACCAACTTACGTCTCACACGAGCTTCTAAGAAGCTCATGGAGAAATGGCTGGGTCCATATGTCATCACAGCATTTGCAGGTCCCAATGCTGTTACCCTTAAATTACCGAGATCTATGAAAATTCATCCCACAGTAAACATCTCACGTGTCAAGCCATACAAGGAATGGCTTCCTGGTCAGAAAGCTGATAAACCAGGACCAGTGCTAGTCACTGATGATCGTGATGATGAATACGAAGTTGAATACATCGTTGACTCTCGTTTTAAAAACAGAAAACTTGAGTATCTCGTTCATTGGGAAGGATATTCCGACGAAGACCATACATGGGAAACGGAGGCGAATCTTAAACATGCCAAAGGGGCTATCAAAGATTTTCATGCATCTCACCCCTCCGCACCCCTGCTGGCTTCGAATGACTAATGCTCAATTTATAAAAATATTTATTCCTGTTCCTAAGTCAACTATGACACTTGACGAGAAGGACGAGCCTTTTGATTGCCTGGAAGTCGATCCCTAGAAGGGGGGTGTTACGCGAAGTGTACCAAAGAGGTCTCGTTCAACAGGGATACTCAACAGGGGATGCTCACAAAGAGACTGACATCTGAGGAGCTATGAGGATAACAAGATACTAGGACAAGGAAGTCTCAGGGAGACTAACAAGGATGCCCAGGGGTGCTGGGACTTTATACAAGGATACCTAGGGTTACTAGGCCTAGGACAAGGACAAGGGCTTAGGATAGGAAGCTTGACTTCCGAGTGATTCAAGAAAGTATGCTTGTATAGCGTAGATCAAGAATAGAGATACAAACGATACAGCATAGGTTTAAATAGGTGGGGAGCACACGCACAGACCAGGCTGACTAAAAGAATGGAAACAAATGGAAGCGGATGGAAACACTCGTCATCATAAGAGAGGTGACTGTGGAGGAGGATAAGTCCATGTAAGGGAGCTAAGGTAACAAATAAGTAATGATAATATCGGAGGGGTCGGCAAGGATTAGCAAAGCAGAAGTGATGGAAGTCGACCTACCGCGCCACGTACAAGTGACAAGTCGTGAAGTAACAAGGTAAATTGAATGATAAAGAGGAAAAAGCGTAACAGATGTAGACCACCACAACGTCCTCCATATCGGCAAAGATTTCATTCATCATGGCCTGGAATGTGGATGGAGAATTGCATAAGCCGAAGTATATGACAAGAGGCTCATATGCTCTGTGGAAGCACATGAAGGATGCTTTCCATTTGTCACCTTCCTTGATATGGACATTGTTGTAGCCCCAACGAAGATCCATCTTTGTGAGTAATTTAACTCCCTTGAGCTTGTCAACAAGTTGAGAGATTAATGGGAGAGGATAATTATTTTTAACTGCGTGCTCATTGAGATAATGGTAGTCTTGGACCATCCGCTTCTTTCTGTCCTTCTTTGGGACAAAGAACGCTGGTGACGTTTGAGGGGATTTGGAAGGTCTTATGTAACCTTTCTTTAGCTGATCATGTATGAAAGTGGAGACTTCCTCCTGTTCTGTCATTGATAGGGGTATCAAATGACCTTTGCATGGTTTGAACATTTCTTTCATTTCGATCGCATGATCCCATGGTTTCCTCAGCGGCATGCGCTCGGATTCCTTTTTTGAGAATACATGTAGATATTTGTGATATTCCTTTGGAACAAGTTCCTCAGGGGTTTTCTCTTTTATTGGTGCTGCAGCCTGCGCTTGTTACGGGTCTACATTTTTCCCCTTCACATTTTCTTTCTTATCTTATCTTATCACATCACATGATCCCTAAGGATCTAATCATCTATCTTATCATGAACGCTCACTTGCATTTCATGGACTTAGACACTTTTCATGCAATGACTGCTTAGTCAGTCTGGACACTCAAACCTTTCACATGGATCTACGATCTACCTACACTGTCATGGTATTCACATCTTTCACTTCATTACCGTGCCAGCTATTATTACTTCATGCTTCTCTTCCATTTGATGTACATGCCCATCACACATTTTATGCTTCTCATCTTCCATTCTGCCACACAGCATGTTGGCCTCATGCTATGCTTCTATGCTTCCATTCCATTCCCATACATGCGGACAAAGCATTGCATATCATAGATACAATGTCAATACTGGTAAACACTGTTGTAGTATATAAACCCCAATAGAGCACCGAAGAACTTCAGTCTAGTTCTTCTGGTCTTTTCCCCTCAAAGGGTCCCAGTTGTAGTACTCTTCCATCTTCACCTCCACTCTTAATGTCTTAGCCTTTCTGTGTGCAACCTTTGAGCTTCAAGCTTTGAGGGTTGTTTCAGTGCTTCTAGTGCGCGAATTGTGGCATGGACTTGATACTGAAGGTCCTGCTCTTCTTTCTCAATAAGTCTAACCAAAATTGGCTTTTCCTGGAGCATGTGACAATGCCGCGGGCAATGTGTCATCTTGACAGTCCCCTTTGTCCAGTCTATTTCCGGGTTATGGTGTTTCAGCCAACTATATCTGAGGATTAAAGCATTTTTGCCTAGGTCCATTACTTCGGCAATGATTCTTTCCCAATGTCCTTAAAATTTGATCATAAGATCTGCAGCATGGGTAATGTGACCAGTGGAGTTCTTTGTGCCGTCAACATTAAATACAGGAATAGGTTTCGTAATTTGATCAGGGGGAGTTTTACTTTTTCCGCCCATGATCAGTCAACAAATATGGCGTTGGCACCACTGTCTAAGAGTGCCTCGACCTTCGTGAGATTTTTCTTTTGTGATAAGGGTGCTACCCGAATGTTCATGAGAATTTCATAAGTTGTCTTGCAACTTCTGACAAATATTTCTTCAGAGTTTTGCAAATTGTCGTTGTCAATTTTTTTGTTATTTTTGTTAGAGGAATTAAGCCCAGGTGTAACACCCCTGGCAAGCTCACTTTCATGAGACCCCTCTGTCGGCAAATTTGTAAATGAAACTAAAGATGAAGATGTAGCTTCTTGATCCGGCTCAGCCGAGATCTCATCTACCGTGAGTACAGAAAATTTATTGTCTGATCCTACCTGGCCCTTGTCACACCCTGATTCGTGACTTAGGCGGATCCTTTTCCCGACTTCTTGTTCTCTGCGACTTCTACGTCACGGAAGAGCATGCATGCTTCTTCGAAGTTTATATGTTACGCTTTTTCCTCTTTATCATTCTATTTACCTTGTTACTTCGCGACTTGTCACTCATACATGGCATGGTAGGTCGGCTTCCATCACTTCTGCTTTGCTAATCCTCGCCGACCCCTCCGATATTATCATTACTTATTTGTTACCTTAGCTCCCTTACATGGACTTATCCTCCTCTGCAGTCGCCTCTCTTATGACAATGAGTGTTTCCATCCATTTCCATCCATTTCCATTCGTTTCCATTCTTTTAGTCAGCCTGGTCTGTGCGTGTGCTCCCCACCTATTTAAACCTATGCTGTATCATTTGTATCTCTATTCTTGATCTACGCTATACAAGCATACTTTCTTGAATCACTCAGAAGTTAAGCTTCCTTTCCTAAGTCCTTGTCCTTGTCTTCAAGCGTGACTCTTTTGTCGACGCTCTCCTTCTCGTCCAAGACATAGTAACCCTAGGCACCCTTGTACAAAGTCCCAGCGCCCCTGGACATCCTTGTTAGTCTCCCAGAGACTCCTTCACCCTAGTATCTTGTTATCCTCGCAGCTCCTCAGACATCGGTCTCTTTGTGAGCATCGCCTGTTGAGTATCCCTGTTGAACGAGACCTCTTTGGTATGCTTCGCGTAACATCATGCCCCTCACGCTTTCTGAGGGGTCACGACCCTTTCCTTTCTTGTTTTTAGTGCTTTTATTGTCATCCCAGGACGTGGCCACATTGTGCATGGTTACACATGCATTTCAGCCCTTGCCTTTCTTGCATGAGGGTTTATGTTTATTCCCAAGCCACGAACACAAGGGACAAGAAATCTTTGGTTTCAGGCAATCTTTGACCCAGTGACCTTCTTGGCCACAATTGTAGCAGGCATTTGACCTGCTTGTGGTTGCCCCTATATCCATTGTGTTGGGGTCTTTCTTGTTTTGGTGAAATTGTGTTTGCCCCATGATGAAATTTAGCGATTCTTGGGCCGTTCCGACCATCCGAATCTCTGTGAGATAATCTGCAACATCTTGCTTGCGGTTTCCGTTTTTGAAAATTTGAGCAATAATGCTCCCTTTAGTGTTGGTTTCCAACAGGCTGATGGCATGGGAATTATCTATCCCTGCCTGCTGGTAAAGTGCTTCAAACCATATGATAAAGTCGTCGGTTGACATGTTTCCTTGGCACAAATTTTTAAGGGCAGTGCGGGCCCAGTCTTGTTGGTTGGTGCTCCTAAAGAGCGACTCAACTTCTGTGATGCAGGTGTGCCAAAGATATTCTCGGCCCTTTGTGAGCCTTACTTGTGTGAATGGGCTGGCTTTCAGACCCTTTAAGCATGAGAGCACGGCAACTACCACATTGTAGGAGCTGGCTGGAATACTATCATTGTTGATGGTGAGCCATGCTTTTATTTTGGCCCACCATTCTTCAAACTTGGCTTTGGACCCATTGTATTCTCCAGGGTCCACAAAAACTTCAATCTTTTTGCTAGTTGAGCAGCCAGCTCTGCCTTGTGGTCTGCCTTCTTGTGTTGCAAGGCGATTGTTGAGTTCTAAGTTTTGCTGCGCTAGTTCATGCAGCTGAGTTCGTTGTTCTTGCATTATTCCTGCCATGGTATTGAATTTAGCAAGTACTGCCATAAGCTTTTCTTCCCATGTGAGGGAATCATCATTAAGGGTGGTTTGAGGCATTGAGACATGTTTTTATTTTATGGGAAGAAACATAAAGAGGATGTCGTAAAGGAACCCTTTAATGAGGGTGGTATTTGGGGGAATGGAGAGAGATGCGAGGATGTAAAGTAATGGATGAATATACGTGATCTTCAAGGGGTTCTCCACCCTTGAGCCTTCTAATAGTATGTAAGGGTTTCTTAGGTCTTTGACCGGCAAGCTGCGCTAACCATGTCTTCTTTGATTGCTGAGGTGCTTCCTCAGGTTGTTCTGACGCCTTCCTTTTTAGCATGGATGTGCCCTCCTCCTTATCTTCGGGATGCAGTAATTCTCCAAAGATCTCCTGCAATAAACGTTGTGCATCTAGTGGGGGAGCTTGGTGCAAACAAACATCTGCCAGTGCCGGTGTGTCATCGTTTGGGTCTGTTGACCTCTCTTTGTATGGCTCTGCCGCGGGAGTGCTCTCGTACGACGGTAGGGACTCCAACCTTCCTAATAAGGTGTTGTGGACGCCCAATAACGTTGCTGCTTTGACGGCTTCGTCGATCTCTTCGTCTGATGCGAATCTGAAGTCGGATAGCCTTAAGTTGGCGGCTAAGATACATGCACCAAGTGCTGAGGGGGTTGGTGAACATGTTGGACTATTCACATGCTGTGACCCTGCCGATTCTGCTGGCAAGGGAACTCTTACAACTACCTGTTCTTTCTGTGCTGCTGCCCAGGCGTCAACATCTATGACCTTCCGTTCAACAGGAGTAGGTGTGTGCTCATAAAGCTGGGCTCTGCGCTGATGGCCAATCTGGGCCCAAAGCTGTGCTACAGTAACGGTAGGAAACAAAGAAAGCATTCGGTGAAAGTCGATCGGCACTGCTCTATTTGTGAGCTAGTGTTGTGATCCTTTGTGGAACGACACACTTGTGATGAGATACGCTGTGAGGAGTGGTGTAGTGCAAGGATGAGAGAATAAGAGTCTAGTTCTAATGAAACAACCCAAAAAGCGTAATGCTCAAAGGTTGCACTAAAACACTTAGACTTGGGAGAAGTGAAGGAAGAGGAGACTACTTTGATCTTTGTGGGAAAAAGACCAAGAGAACTAGACTAGAGTTCTCTGGCCATTACATTGGAGTTTATATACTACATGGATGTGTACACCTGTATACGTCTAATCTATGATATAGGAGAACATGTGCTTAAGGCATGGTGTGGCAGCATAGCCCACATGAGGATGTGGCAGAATGGAACATAAGAAGCATGGCATGCTTTCAACGCATGTAGAATGGAAGAGAGTACTAGCCTGCATGGTGATGAGTGAAGAGGTGAAATCGTGCTAGGTATAAGTGGATCTTAGATCCATTAGAAACGAGCGTCCATTGCGTGAAAAGTTCTAAGTCCAAAAGATTAGATAGAGCATTCACGATAGTTAGATGATTAGATCTGGATAAGATCACGTGACACAATAAGATAAGATCAAAAGATAAGATAAGGGAGAAAAATGTTAGACCCGTAACAAAGTCAGTCGATGCACTCACCAATGCTGTCATTCACACGGTAGACAGAATATCCAGGTCCGGATTGAGTGATGGCCTCCATCAGGGCATTGACCGAGTTGGCGATGTGGCCCACATTGACCCTTAGTTCATGCATGTTGCCCGTGACTGATGCATGGACCATTCACAGCTCCTCGGTTGACATCAGCTGTACGAGTGCTGCTTCGCCTGCCAATGACTGGTCAGCTTTTCGTGGGATAGGTGCCAAGGCATCGCTGTAGTCAGTCTCGTATGTGTACAGCTCATTGAGAAGGTAGTGGATGAGGGTGTCACACTGTAATTAAGGTAAGATGTTACAGTTCAGCGCCCATCTGGGAGTCTTTGAATTGATTGCATCTGAGGAAAACTTACGTGTTCCTGTTCTGCCCAGCCTCCCCACCAATGGACCTTGGCTAATGTCCAACGCTGTCCAATGGGAGTGAACATGAAGCGGTACTGAGCGCCTCCACAATGAAAGCAGTGAGTTGAAAATGAACCAGGAATGTTGGTACCTGCAACAGCCTCATTGATCCATTTCTGGACAGTGTCGTGGGAGAGCGGTTCGCGAGGGTGCATGACTCCATTCACGCCCATCGTTGGAAACACACAATCATCGGGCACAAGCGTGCGCTTGTAGTAAGTGAATTCGAGCCACTTCATCCATATCAGAAGCCAGACGAAGGTGTCCGTCGCTGGTAGGTCAGGCTGAGGGTAGATGTGATAGTGATTGCCTGTGATACACCCAGAGCATGTAAGTACATCATTCTCATGTCAGTATCACAGCGGAACTACTGATTTTGATCATGCACACTGGAGGTCCTGCTCTGCCAGCCCCTTGTCCACCTTCTTTTGCCACCCTTTGCAGTTTGTCAGGTAGACTTCAAACAGTGTTGTGCAGTTGCTCAGGAGCAAATCCTCATTGGCAAGATACTTTCTCAGTACGTGATCAATGGCGCTCTGATCGAAGATTGTGATGTTCCGCCAATGCAATTTGACAAGCTCGAAGCACCTGTAATCCATGCACCTCAGCCTGCTGCAACTGCTATGGTAAATGTGGTGACTTTCCTTGTCCACAATGTCCATGCCATCACACTGAACGCAATCTGTTCCAGGTGCCGTGTGACCAGTGTTCTCTCTCCGAAGTGCATGTACAGGCCAGACTGTGGTTCACCAGCTAACTGACGTCGCAACCCTTCAAGAGCTTGTTCAAGCTGTGGACATGTCCTCCATGACCAATTGAGCATACGGGCCATATAATCTTTTAACATCGGTAGTGAGTGCTTCCGATCGCCTTCCTTGGAGCTCACCTTGTGTTTCAGCGAGCTAGTTATATCATCAACCTCTGCTGAATCAACCAGATTTCCTTCCCACCGCTGCTTGGCATCACTGAAGTGCCACCATCCACGGTAGGTGTCACTGTCACTGTGTATGTTTCAGAGATGTGGGCACTCCATGAGACTGAGGCTCACACCACTCATGCATTCTCCCATAAGGCCTTGAATGTGGTGCATATGCCTTCAATGGACCCCTTGCTTAGGTTTTGGTGAAAGCCTTTGTATGTGAGGAACAGTGCTAGTGCTCTGTCCAACGTCTTGTTGGGCACGCAGTCAAATGCATTGTGGAATTCAAAGTCTGAGTACAGCTCGTCTTCATCAATGTTGTCTGGGGCTCATGGCTCGTTCACAGAATTGCTCACACTAGCAGTGTGAAAGTGTTCTGCAAGCCATTCATGACCTCGTTTCACATGACCAGCATAGCAAGTCTTGGTCTTTTTTGCCTGGAGGTGAGCCTCCTATCCAGCTTCCTTAAGTTGAATGATAAGTTTAAATGAGCTGTCAGTGGTACCATGGGCAGACAATGTCCATTTCCTGTGAGTCTTCTTCGGAGACTCAGGTGGTTGTGGAGCCTTCTTCACGGACTCTTTCATCCATACCATTGTCAATGGATTTGAGCACTCGCCAGCAAATGAGAGTAATGGAGTGAGTGGTGGCTTGCACCTGGAAACCAACCACCTGTTTGTCGGACCCTCTATTTATTTGTTGACACTACTACTCATGGGTCTAGACGTGTATCCCTCAATCTTGAATATTGCCATCACTCAATTTCTGCTGGGTGTAACCCTGCATGTATTGGCATGTAGCTAGCCTCAAACTATATGCAATTTTTGCCTACACTGCCTGGGTGACTCAATCAACGATCTTGACATTGGAATTCATCTCCACCTCTTATATCAACTCCTGCTTGTCTGAGTCTCCAGTTAGGTTGATCACAGCTCCTATGTCCACTTTAAACTGAATTGGGGCAGGTGGCTCGTCCAGTCTGAGTGAGGATGAGGATGCACCTGCCCTGGCTCGTTTCTGTGCTTTCTGACCTGCACCAGAAGCCTATATTTGCATCAACATGCCTTAAGTTCAGGGATTGAGAGTGCGGGTCAATGGTCTCACCTTGCTACACCCATGTCTGAAATGTGTGACAGCGTCAGGGAAGGCATACTCGACAATAACAGCCGGGACCATAAAATACATCTGGTCATTGTCCTCCAATCCACCCAATCCAGTGATGCCCGATGACAGCAGAGACAATGCCGATCGAGCAGCGTCTGTGAACTGTTTTGCATTATATTGTAGTTTGAAAACAGCAAGCTTGGACCCAGGGAGGTCAGTCTTCCAGTAATGGACCAGTTTGAGCCCATCACTGGGTTGATAGGTGGTCAGGTCTCGAGGTTGCTTTGAAAGCTATTTATAATGTTGAGTGGTCAGTGGAGATCCAGAGGGTCTTGAAGCACTTACTTTGCACATCTGTCGTACTGCAGCACCTTCCCAGATCATAGTGTACATTTTGGTCACAACAGCCTCATTGCCAAGTCCAAAATGTCATGCGCAGAACACTGCAATCGCCACGAGACACGGCTGGCTTGCGTCAACACTACAGATGGGGGGTAGGCCATTGCCAGTGTCCTCTGAAAATTTTGTCAGTGGAGAGAAATAATAAACAAGGTCATTGTAGTTAGGAAACGAGTCAGGGATCATGCTAGCAAGTTTCGGGTACTTTCAACCCAGGTGACCATCAGGATCTGAGGCCAGGATATGTTGCAGCTTGTCACACCAGTCTGCAAGGAAGCCAGACAATGCTGGCACCCGCATTGTGGAGAACGCCTCCAACAAGGCATGGCCAAGCTTGTAGTGAGTCAGGTCGTGAGCTATTGTGATCCCACAGCCAGAAATACCCCCCTGTATGGCTACCTCAGCATGGGTGCAGGAGATGGAAATGCAGACTTACGTTGTGGTCACCACCAACGAGGAGGGCAATTAGGACACGTTCAGGACAGGGAAGGCCCCTGTGATCAGTGATCACATGATCTCTGTAGATCTCGATGTTCTCAAAGTGCTGTGGCCTTTTGGGGCTTCAGAAGGACAGGGTCAGGTAGAACAAGGGAGGGAGGAATAAACAGTGCCTACCAGCGTGCGACACAGGTGGCTCCAAAGATGAGTGTGTCCACGTCTGTTGTTAGAACCATGTCAATGAGGCTGTGTTGACTGAGGACCGCAAGCTCAGCTTCAGCCTCCCCTGGAGCCTTCATGGCATTCAATTCATGTCACCATTGAATTACTATGTTCCCTACCTCATGCCATTGAAATCCAAATGCTTCCAGCAACTTGCAGAACCCATGAGAGAGCCAGTGCGATTTGCCACAAACTTGCTTACCATGCTTCACCTGTGGTTGTGTGGGCCCATCAAACATGAAAACAGCATGGACAGGCATTGCCAGGATAGTAGCAAGCCGGTGGAAGAGCATGTAAAGCTCAGGATTCTGACCTGCACCAGCATGATTGTATTGGAAGACAGGACACACGGAGTGCATCCAAGTGCTAAATGGATGTAAGAAGTCAAGAAAAAATTTTGTTGGGAGGTGTTGGACATGCACCTTGCATCTACACCAATTTTCAACAACTTCAAACCATTGTTGGGGGCCACCCTGGGCTAAAAACCTTCATTTACAGCGATTTCCAGGAGTGAGCATCTCTCCGCTGTGCATGACAAGATCTACCACCCACACTGTCAGTGGTTGGACAGATAGGATAATGTAGAAAACTCCTACTCACCGGCCACAATACATTTACACCCATAGCATTCAAACTTGATGGAAGTCAGTGAATAGGGGGGTGAGTCGAAAAACTATGATGTACCCAAAAATGGCCCACATAGCCACCATGCCTACAGGACAAATCCCTCCCTTCATGCTGTTGATCATGTTGGAGGATCTGGCCTCCAATGTGGTGTTGTTGCCAGTGAGAGTCTCGACGAGGATTTGCATACCACCATGCAGACAAAGGATGAGATGAAGGGTCAACTCTGAATCTTTGCCTTCACATTGTTGATTGTGTCAGAGGACTTGACCTCCAACACAATACTTTTGCCAGTGAGAGTCCTGATGAGGATTTGCATACCACCGTGCAGATGAAGGACGAGGTGAAGGGTTGACTCTGAATCTTTACCTTCACATTGTTGATTATGTCAGAGGACTCGACCTCTGACACAACACTTTTGCCAGTGAGAGTCTTGACGAAGATCTGCATACCATCATGTAGAAGCTGATTCCTTCTGAATATTGTCAAGTAATTGACAAAGATTTGCATGGGTAGATGAGGCAAGAGTGACAAGATAGGCAAGTGGTGATAGGCAAGTGGCAATGAGTGAGGGGGGCCAAAACAGGATAGGGTGAGGTGATGATGACGACGGAAGTGACAGTAATGATGATGATGTTGAAGAAGAGCCCTGATGGGAGAGCAAATGGGCAGTAACCATGAACTGAGTGGAGAATCAGTGTGAAGAAGTGAGTGGGGCAGGAAACACAAACATTTTCCTTGTCCCGGCCTCCATATTGTCAATTCATGTTGGAGGACTCAACCTCCAACATGGTCCTGCCAGTACTAATGTTGATGAAAATCTGCATACCACCTGGGGGGACTCAACCTCCTGTGTGATCATCTGAGACTCTGGAACTTACCTGTCAAGCAATCGACAAAGATTTGCATGAGTAGATGAGGCAAGAGTGACGAGATAGGCAAGTGGTGATGAGCAAGGGGGGATGGATTGGACCAAAGCAAAGTAGGGTGAGGTTGAAGGAGAGCTCTGATGAGAAAATGAACGGGCAGTGGGTGAGTGACGAGATAGGCAAGTGGTGATGAGCAAGGGGGGCCAAAGCAGGGTAGGGTGAGGTTGAAGAAGAGCCCTGATGGGAGAGCAAATGGGCAGTAACCATGAACTGAGTGGGGAATTGGTGCGAAGAAGTGAGCGAGGCAGAAAACATGGGCATTTTCCTTGTCCTGGATCTTTGCCTCCACGTTGTCAATTCATGTCAGACATAGAGTCCTCTGACATGATGGTCCCATCAATACTAATATTGATGAAAATCTGCATACCACCAGGGGGACTCAACCTCCTGTATGATCATCTGAGACTCTGGGTCTTACCTGTCACTGGCAAGCACCCGACAAAGATATGTGTGGGTAGATGAGGCAAGAGTGACAAGATAGGCAAGTGGCAATGAGCAAGGGGGGATAGATCGGACCAAAGTGGGGTAGGGTGAGGTTGAAGGAGAGCTCTGATGAGAGAATGAATGGGCAGTGGGTCAAACCATGAATTGGGCAGAGAATCGGTGTGAAGAAGCAAGTGAGGCAAGAAACAGTATTTTCCTTGTCCTGGATCTTTGCCCCCACATTGTAAATTCTGTGTGATCATCTGAGACTCTGGATCTTACCTGTCAAGCACTCAATGAAGATTTGCATGCCTCCATGGGGACACGCAGGTTGGAAGGTGGCCTTTGACACCCTCTGGACCATCCAGGAGGGGGTATGACTGTCCTCAAGCTGCCCAGCGGTGGGGATCAAGTCCTGCTAGTCGGGGGGGTGCAGCATGTTAATGGATGACCATTGGATGACTCGTGCCCGAAAAAAAAAAAGAAGAAAAAGCAGAAAAAAAAGAGGAAAAAGAAACCTACATGTGCATGTCCTCAGAATCTGTTGCTAATAGCCTCGACCTTGAGTGTGAGTGCATTTCCTGTCAAAAGGATGGCACGGCATCAAATAGCGTTAGATAGTAGATGGAATGCTGGACTGGTGCAACTCCTCAGCTACTGCCAGCTTACATAATGGACCCAGATAAGGAAGTCACTGGATTCAGTGCTGCAGCTGGGGGGGGGCGTACTGCATGGGCATCAAGAACGTGGGGCTTGGGGTGGGTGGAAAAAAAAGAAAGATGCTCGAACTAGTCTGAACTGCACGTAAGAGCTGGGGGGGGGACCTGGGGGCTGAAACTTGAGCATACCTGTGCAGAAGACGTCGGACAAGTAGTAAAGTGGTGTAAAGTGGAAAAATGACAGTGTAAAGTGAGCTAAGTGGAAGATGGCGGAAAATTTACCATAAATCTAGTAAATCTCCTCGTAAAGCTGGGCATCTCTTTCATCCCTCATCTGCTACCCAGGCTGGCCACATTGACGCCTCTATCTTCTCACTTTACGTGTTCTGGAAGCCTCCCATGCCTGTTTTCCATCCAGAAGAACAGCAATCTGTCGCATTTTTTCACCTCTGGGACGACCCAGAGCTCACAGTACTTGAACCACAAGCTTTATTTCTCAAAGAGGCTTGCCTCAGTTGCCTGCTCTCCATTCAACACCATTGAACTCCTTTTCGGACGCCCATCCAGAGCTGACCATCTCGACCATACTATAACTGTGCTACACTCCCTCCCGGACCCACGGTGCAGTCCGTCTGTGGGCCTGCGGTGCAGGAAGCAGGTCACACTACTAAGAGCGGCCTCGATGCGCTTTCCAGTTGCTTCCGGGGGGGATGGACTCGGGTGGGATCCCTCTGCACGTCCAATCGCCACGTTCAACACATTCAACTTGGACTCAGCCTTCAAAGCTTCAAAGCCTCACTCCCGATCGTCATTCCTCATTGGCAGTTCACCCAGAGCACCTCCCACTCAGAGTCAATGCACTTTCCACTTGCTGCCACTGGTGGGATCACTCAGCATGTTCGATCTACGTGTTCGACGCGTCGCATGTTCCATTCCCGTCCACTCGACCGAGATCCTCGTGCTCTGTGCCCTGACTCCCCACACGCCCCCCACTTCCGCTGGCCGACACGGTAACCCTGGGATTCTCTGAGGTGAGACCCATATATGAGTTTACTGCACAGCCACGTAAATTTCGTAGGTTATAGATACTTATGTCGGAAAATTCACATGCTGTGCCACCCTCCAGGTGTGGCAGCAGAGCCACCACACACACGTGACTCGGGGTTCCATCCCTTTCGGGCGAGGTCAGTCACCGCCACCGAGAGGGCTGTGCCACGCGCACGTGCTCATTGCTCGGGCAGCAGAGAAGGAGAGAACGAATGGGGCGAATGCAGATTCGAACCCGGCATGATGACGCGACGAACAGAACGGGGACGATGTTAGCACAGAATATCGAATAGGTAAAGTACATATGTATCATGAGGTGAGACAAGCACGACCTGGACCTCCAACTCAACTGAGTCAACTCAACAGCCTGAGCCTAAGGACTCCCGACGCAACCCCTCCATGCCCGCACCTCGCGCTCTCCCCGAGCTTGGCGTGCGGCGTTGATCGCATTGAAGAGAGCAGTGTGACCCTTGGCAGCCTCGGGATATGCAGCGAGGAAACGAGCCTCGTCTGAGTGGTATCTGTGTGGTAAGGGTGAGTCCAACGCTTTCAAAGTGAACGGATGCCGTGACACGGCACAGAATTGAGAAGGGGGCACTCACGTGTTGAGGAACTCGAGGGTGACGAGGGAGCATTGGTGGTATTTGGCAGCGAACAGCCGGTTGCTGCCCCGAGTCCAATCAGGTGGCCAATCTCTGAGTGGGGTATGGAGACCGAGCGCTGGGTTGCCCTCCGTCCAGTGCTTGATGATGTCCCGCGACGACTCACTCTTCGGACGATGGCTCCTATTGGGATTGCGCATGGGGACATCAGGTATGACGAGTCCTGCCGTCGGAAGGGAGTGTGATGACGAGGTTCGTCAGCGACAGCTGGCAGTACGGCTGCTGCTGCTTGCGCCAGCCATGGGCACAGAGGTGTTTGGGTTTTCGGGTCCAGCATGGCCCTGACTTGTGTGGCGGGAGTGAGCAACCAAAATGGAAGGCATTGTGACACTATCGTTAGAGATGGAAATAGAGGGCGAGTTGTGAGCCTGAGCCCGCCCAAGAGACAGATGTACGATGGCAGTGGTGGCTGTGTTGCGCTTGCTGTAGGTACTGAGCACCACAAGAGGCAGGATTTTGATGGTGAACCCTGTGGTCCGAGTCTCCTTGGATGGGTTGGTAGAGTTGGCGTGATACACATTTGTGGTCCCAGAAAGTGGTGCCTTGGAGATGATGCCGACGAGGTCCTGCACCGTCCCATTGACGTGCACCATCCCGTTCCTCAGGTCAGAGATGTTATCGTCTAGATCCTGCATTGTCCCATTGACGTGTACCATCCGGCTCCTCAGGTCGGAGATGTTGTCATTGAACGACGCCATCATCGTGTGCACTTCCTCGGCAGTGACAGGCTCAATGAGAGAATGTTCTCCCATGAGCGACTCGTTGGTGTTTCGGGACTTCGGTGCAAGAGCATCACTGTGGTCAGTCTCATATGTATGGAGCTCATCGAGGAGGTATTGGATGAGGGTGTCACGCTGGATACAGGGAATTTCAGTTGTGGAGGCATGAGTGACCATGTTGGTGAGAAAAACCATGAACCTGCTCATTCTCAGCCCAGCCACCCCACCAATGGACCTTCGCCAATGTCCAGTGCTCGCCAACCAGTGCGAACATAAAACAGTATTGGGCCCCCCCACATCGAAAGCAGTGTGTGGAGAAGGAGCCACGAATCCCAGCTCCCACCGTCACCTCACTGATCCACTTTTGGACAGTGTCGTGGGAGAGTTGCTCACAAGGCTGCACGATGCTGTTACAGGTCTACATTTTTCACCCTTCACATGTTCACTTTTTCTGATCTTATCTTATCTTATCGCGTCACGTGATCCCTTAGGATCTAATCATCTATCTTATCGTGAACGCTTTACTTACACTTCATGGACTTAGTCGTTTCGTGCAATTGCTGCTTAGTCAGCATGGACACTCAACCCTTTCACACGGATCTAAGATCCTCTTACACTGTCATGGAGTTCACATCTTCACTTCATCTCCGTGCCAGCTATTATTACATCATGCTTCTCTTCCATTTCTGATCCATGCGCATCACACATTGTATGCTTCTCTTCTCTTCCATTCTGCCACACAGCATGTTGGCCTTATGTCATGCTTCTATGCTTCCATTCCATTCCCATACATGCGGACAATGCATTGCAATCGTAGATACAGTGTATACATGGACAAATACCTGTTGTAGTATATAAACCTCGAATGCAACGCCAGAGAACTCCAGTCTAGTTCTTCTGGTCTTTTCCCCTCAAGGGTCCCAGTAGTAGCACTCCTCCTTCATCTTTTCCAGTCTTAGCCTTTCTAGTGCAACCTTTGAGCTTCAAGCTTTGAGGGTTGTTTCAATGTGTACATTTGTATATTCAAGTCATTCTAGTTTGTGAGATGATGCAATATTTGAGCTTTGAGTTGTTCATGGAATCTCTGCCCATCAGAGCCAATCCAATTACCTCCTTGCCCCTCCTCTTCCCCCTCTTCCCCCTCTTCCCCCTCTTCCCCCTCTTCCTCCTCCTCCTCCTCCTGCCCTTCTCCATTTCTATGTCCATCATATGTGGCTGCATATGTAAATGCAGATGGGGCTATCCCCATATCTTCTTCAATTTCAATGATCATGTTGTGAAGAACCAAACATGTAGAAATCCAAGACTTGACATATTTCCATTGTAGTTCAGATTGGATCTGAACCCGGATCTCTCGCAAAGATTGAAATTGACCCTTGATTGAGCCATACATGTGCTCAGATCACACCCGAACCTATAAAATGTGTAATTTTGAACAAATTTAAATATAATTGACCAGTTACTTTTGACAAATGATAGTTGAATTTCTTTTGATCCCTGGTCAAATTTCCACCTGCAGGCTTTTTGAAAGGGACAATGCACCAGGAGTGACAACCATAAGCAGTATCAGCCCAGAGCCATTCATTAGGCTGGAGAAATTTCCCAGGTGTTTTGGAAATCTCTGCTAACTGGAAGGCACTTGAGTCATGTAGGCTTCCAGGTACTCCAATGATATAATCCACAATGCGCAGATTATGGGGAAATATGATTAACTGAAAACAATGTCAGTTTATTGAATGAAATATTTTCTCAAAAAAATACCTGATTGGAAACAGAGTAATTTGATTTGTGATCATAAAACCCCTCTCCATACCAGCCAGGTTTTTGAAAAAGGTTGAAAGGAGTTCCATCAACAGTCAAAAATCCCCTCCTCCACTCAGGACATGTCTTCTCTTCAACATATACTTGGGCTTTTTCTTTGTCCTTTCAATCCCGTGGATTAGCAAGATTGAAATGAATAAAATCATGATGAGTGGAAAGAATAGCTGTTATAACCCATTTATAGCAGTTATGGACAGTGCCAACAGAAACACCAGCCCACTCTGCCATGTCCTGTGATGTAGCAGCATTTCTATAGTGGCCTGCAGCATTTAAAAAAATAGCAAGCTGGATAAAAACAGGAAGTTGGGGTATATTTGGATTACTTCCAAAGGCAGGATGATCTTGAATCTTGCTCGAGATTTGAGCAAAGACATCAAAAGATACACATAGCTTGTGTTGGAAAAGATGAGGATGATCAAGCTTCCATTCATCAAGGAGGTGAATCTGGGGATTGCGAGCAGGAGGGGGGTGTGCATTGAGAATATGGGCCTTTGCAACTTCATCATGAAGAGCTGTGGCAAGCTCATAAAAATTGACAATTGAATCCAAATTGTCAAGGCCAGCAAATAGAGATTCATCTGAATCAGAAAAGTAGTCATCTGAGTCAAGCTTAGACTTAGATCCAGAGTGAGTGTTGGTGTTGGAGGAATCAGAGGATAGTGATGACATTTCCACATCAGAGGATAGATCATTAGCATGGGGGGAACCTGCCTGAGAGTCATCAGTATCATCTCTATTTACCTCCTAAATTGCTGCCTGAAGTATTGTGAGGAATATTTGAATACCCAGTGCTTGCCAGCCTTCCTGGAGAGCTGTAAGCAGTTTCTGGCAGGCTGACTGCTGTGGCATAATGTTTTGAGGCACCCAAGACCTTGGATCATCCTTATATCTTACTTTATGTATGTATTTTTGCTATCTACTATGATAGGGAGGCTGGGAGCAGAGATAGTGGCACAACTACCATTTTTGTACAGCTGGCAGCAGTGTGTGCACAGCTTGTGTCGGTACACCAGTCAGGCAGAGTTCAACATCACCTGTCATGTAGGCTTCCTTTCTTGGTAACTTAAAACTTTCTTGTGTGATTTTTCCCTTACATATGCATCTCTTTCTTTCTCATTACTCTTAGTTAAGACACCCTAATGTATCTTGCCCCCAATGAAATTTTAAAAAAAGCGAAAAAATCAAACTAGAATGCAGAAAATTCAATTCAAATTCAAATATCTCTGCCTGTCCCAGCTTTGACTTCCAGTGAAACAACCCAAAAGACTATAAGTCCCAAGGTCACACAGAACAGTTAGACTTGGAGGAAAGGAAGTAAAGAGAGGCTACTCTGATTTTTGTGGGGAAAAGACCAAGAGAACTAGACTGGAGTTCTCTGGCTGTCTATTGAGGGTTTATATACTAGTACAAGGTTTGTCCATGTTTATGATGTATCTACGATATAGGAGTAACATGTGCATAAGGCATGGTGTGGCAGCATAGCCATAGAATGGAATAGAAGCGATGCATGAGGACCACATGAGGATGTGGCAGAATGGAACATAAGAAGCATGGCATGCGTACAACACATGTAGAATGGAAACGAATACTAGCCTGCACAGTGATGAGGTGAAAGGGTGAAACTGTGCTAGGTGTAAGGGGATCTTAGATCTGTTAGAAGTGAGCATCTGTTGTGTGAAAAGTTCTAAGTCCAAAAGATTAGATAAAGCGTTCACGATAGTTAGACGATTAGATCTGATAAGATCACATGACGTGATAAGATAAGATTAAAAGATAAGATAAGAAGGAAAAATGTTAGACCTGTAACACCCAGGTTACTTTTAGCATTTCTTATTAATGGAATTGAAAAAATGCGAAATCATTCTATTCAATTTATTATGTGTGAAATGTGGTCTTGCAGAAATCCACCCACCTTGGACACTGACCATAATTTAGAATATATATAACATCACCTAAAATAACCTCTTGACAGGTCAATTTACCATTTAATAATTTAGCTCAGTCCTAGAGATTGTTATCATTTAATTAGAGGTAATTATAGAGTGTAGCTGGATATGATATACAAAACAGGCTTGCAGCTGTGAGGAGGGGATGCAAAAAGGGACCAGTGAAAAACAAGTCACAGGTGACTTCAATTATATTGCATAACATGTGTTGCCAATGTCAAACAGGGGCTGAAATATGATATGGTAAGAGACCTTGCAAGCAAGGTAATTTAAATTTTAACCCCTCTTGGGCCAAAGGCCCAAAACTAAGCTTTGCTCATTGATTTTAAGGTCACATGTGCAATGGAGATTGAAAGTGTCAGTCTGGAATGACAGGCCTGAATTTGTCCATATCATATTCTACCCTCTATAATACACATTTCTACCCTCAGCCTTGTTGAGCAGGTGCATTGCTCAACCTGAAGGGGGCAATGCTGGAGGCAAAGTGACTACTTACAGAGACAATAGTAAGAGGGAAAAACTCTTATATTATAGAGGCACATAGGGCAGCCTTGTTTACATGTAGAGAGGGGAGATTACATAAGTATATCCTAGATTAGGATAAGATCTCCCATGTACCTACATACTAGATTAGATATGAGATAGGAGTTGATTAGCTGCTTAATAGCACTATGTTCAACACTCCCCCTCACTAAAAGCTGGGTAAAGCTTATGAAACAGCTTTTGCTTTATATTTTTCATTTCTGGAAATTATTACAATGATAAGTCCTTATGACTTATCTTATCTTATCTAATCTTATCTTATCGGAATCTTGTGGAACATTCTCAAAGTATTACA